>PVJD01005953.1:0-106030 GCA_004026545.1 Mormoops blainvillei
AAAAATGGAAGAAAAATTTTCCAGAAGACATCTTAGCTTGTAAGGGTTATAGTTTTTTCTAACATTTTGTTAACAGAGATGAATCATGGTCAGATGAGACAGACAGCTCCTTTGTGAGGAAAGTTATCTAATTATACATTCTACCCAAGATGCAGAGATGCATGCATGTGACTGTCTAGGAAAGATTAGAAGTAAAGAGATCTAACAAGGTCCTCCTAACTGATTTTTCTCTCATGTTTCTGCTTCTTAATTATTGGCACCACTATTCACTATTTGCCCAAGTTGTAAACCTAGAGGTCTTTCTTGATTCTACTATTTCCCTCACCCTCTACCCATTCCATGCCCTGATCCATTCCATCAGCATATTATGAAACTCTACAACCAAAATATATCCTGTACATCAGTTCTCAGCTCCCCACTGATAGCTTCACATTCCCAGCACCAATAGTCTCCCACATGGCTCATTAAAATAGCCTGAAAGTTACTTTTCCACACCTACTCTTATCATATTCCATTCCAGTGCCCTGATAGTGAGCAGAATGGCCTTTCAGAAAGTTACAGAGGATTTTTTCCTCTTTCTTCCATTCTGAAGCTTATTCATTGTATCTTCTATCTTAGTTCAATGTCTTCAAGGGCAAAAATTCTGCAAACACACCATGTAAATATTATTAAGAATAAAACTTATATCATAATCATAGACATTATCAGACAGTTTACAATCCCTTCTATGAGAGGATACTTAAAATGCCAGAGATTTCTCTGCCCTCTCAACTAACTTTGTCTTCTGGGAAATTATACTGCTCTGAATGAAACACTACAGTGGCTTCTCATCATGGTTAAAATAATGTCCATCTGACTTTAACATGTCACTTGAAAATCTATATGATCAAGTCACTACCTGAACTTTAACTTTATTCAATTCTTGCTTACAACATCTACAATTTTTCTGTGTTTCTCAAACATACCATCCCCTTTGCTACTTGAGATCTTTGCACTTATTGTCCTCCCTATTTGTGGTTTCCTTTCCCTAGACTTATGTAAAACTGGCTTTTGTCATTCATATAATTAGCATAACCTTAACAGACTATCTAATACAGGTAGTAGTCTAGTCATCTGCTATTCAAACCTATCCCAGTGTCATCTTTTGTTTTTCTTTATAGTTTTCATCAATATCTGCAAATGTATTATTTTTTTACTTCTTATTGTCACCTCCTCCTCCTCACTTGAGTCACATCTATGTGTGTCTTGTTTTAAAGTTATAAATGCCCAAGGTGAAAAAGAATAATCGGCAGTAGTTACTCAAAGTTTTTGTTGACAAATAAGAATAAATTAATGAACTGGTGAGTTCACAAAATTCAGGTTAAATTTTGACCTAAGTTGTTTTACTGACTAAGTCTGGGTCCTAGTACTAATTTAATACAAAGCTCTTGAAAAGAGAATGAGTGTGTTCTATGAGGAGGAACCCAATGTAGCATGGAGAGCCATGCAGAGTGGGATAGAAGCTGGATTAGAAAGCTAGAATGAGTGTCAAATTAGGAGTTGTGAGCTTTGGCCTTGATCATATGGGAGGGTAGTTTTTCACATTATGGAAATATATTTTATTGAGTCTCTATAACAGGGTGCTCTATTTTGTACCCTGTTACCTTCTCTATTGCCATTAGTATTTAGTATCTTTTCTAAAGAAAAACATTTGAATATGGCACAGTGAAGATGATGAGAAATATTTGTAGGATATCCACCTGTTAAAAAAAAGCAACAACATAGGGAAAACAATGACCTTTTACTTTTGTAGAAGAGACATTATTCTGGTTCTATCATTATTAGAAAAAATAATTTATATATAGTATTTTAAGTGGAGGAGGGGGCATGTGCTCAGAGAAATGGCTTAAAAACATGTCTAAATCAAGTAAGTAGACAGAAGGGGCTGGGAAAACTGCTTTTAATTTTTCTTCAAGAGCTTTAATTAACTACTTGGGCCTACTGTCAATGACCAAAATAAAGATTTTTATCTTTTATTGACTTAGGAAGATTAGCATAGAGTTTTCCAAACAATTTCTGTAGGACTAAATCGCTGTCCTGTAATAGAAAGATACTTCAGCCTAAGAGTAGGATATAGTCTAGACATGAAGCAGAGAACTGGGAGAATTTTGCAAGGACAAAGCAAAGAAGAACAGAGAGAGCAGGTCATTCTCATCTGTAGAAAATAAATAAGATCCTACAGGTGAGGAGATATGAGGTTAAGAGCTGATGGATTATCTATTATCTGGCAAGTGGGTAAGAAAGTAGGTATTGAGTGCCAAGATACAAGGATAAATTGAGATATGCCTTGAACAAAATTGAGGAATCTTACCTGAAGAAAATCCCAACTTGGAAGCAAGAGTGGAATCTCTCTTGCAGATATAGCCTATAAATAATTGGCTGGCATGGGGCCCTTTGGGAATCACAAAGTCAATCAAGTCACGGGCCTTGGCTATAGTTGTAACATTTCCCTTCTTTACTATTTCGCCCTCCTCTTGGTTTAGCACCTTTTCATTTAGGACATCATCCAGCAAGTTGTTAAGTGTGTCTTCAGTTACTGAATTAACAAATATTTTTCTTTTCTCAGTTAGTCTCTTGTCTGTTGGAAATACAGAAAGGTTGAGACTTTTAAACAACTTTAGAAACATCACTGTTACCTCAATAACTAAGATACTCTTTTTTTCTACATGCCCTCTTTATAGATTAAATGTTTAAAAAAAAATGGATTGTTTGCTGTATCCAAGATCACTTCCCTTCTCTATAAGCCCATGGATGCCCACTCCCAGTGAAGTCGAACAAATCTGTGCTTATACAAGCTGTTCTCTTTTGCTTTGGTGAGTTGCAAGCAGAAGTCAAGGAGTTTCACCTGTGCTGTTGCTTTGACAATTACATTCATGGAAAACAGAATCAATAATGGTCACATTCATGTCATCTTTATTTCTCTTATTTAGGAAAAATAGCCCATGGTGATCCTGTCATGCAGATTCTGAACTTCAATCATGTTTGGATAGTTGGGCATTCAGAGAAAATACACACACACAAACCTTCAGTAAATAAGGTCACAGTTTCCTGGCGTTTACTTTTCCCTCTGAAACACCAAGAAACACAACTAATTTATGGATCCTACCTCAAAATCTGAAAGAATATTAATCAAGGATAAAGGTTTCTTCCTTTTTTTCTAACTAAATATTGCTCACACAAACTAAAAAGAATACAGTAAAAAAAAATGTGTCAGTTTTATCCCCCAAACAGATATCCAAAAGATCCTGAGTTAGGGTCTGTGGTAGAACAGCTACAATCAATAAACGCTATAGTATCTGTCAAGATGGCACTCCCCCCACCACCCCTGGATTTATGGTTTAAAACCTACACATACCAGTGCAATCCAACACGAGGACTAATTTCACCTTAGGGTAACCCCTAACTTCAATATACACTCATTGTAATACATGATCATGCTGAACAACACAGCCAGCCACCCTATCAGAAATGGAAAGAGCACACAAAGACACAACATAGCTAATGGAGCTCCTCTGAGAAATCACTCCTCTCCCTAGGAAGATCCTGAATATTCTTCCCTCTAATTGAATATTCTACCCCTTGATTAAATGAACCTCAGTAAAAGTAGAAAACTCCAGTAAACAGGGGCTTCTCTGCCTGTGGAGTAGCCCATTCTCTGTCTCACTGAGTCACTAATAAACTCGCTTTCCCCTTAAACTCTGTGCTGTCTTGTGTTTGAATTCTCTCCTTCTGAAAGCCGAGAACCCACAGTGGGGGCATGGAGTCCCAGAACACTTGCTACATTAATACAACCTGATAAAATGAAACAAAACATTACCAGCCATGGCTTCTGTGCTTCTCTTCTTAGGAGACAGGGAAAAGAAAAGAAAAAAGAAATTCAGAACAATCAGGATTTTCCTGTTGGGCAGGGTGTGTTCACATCTTGAGACATAGCTATTGTATTGGACATGTGAATGGCGATATATATAGACGTGCCTTCTTTTTTCTTTTAATGAGGCCGCAATATCCTCTCTCAGGATAATTTCTGATGAAAGAATGACGTAGAGCTCTGTAGTTTGCCTTTTTTATTTTGGAGACTCCTTTGCAGTGCTGAAGCTCTTCAGTTGGACACACTCTCACTTGATTATTTTTGCCTTTGTGCACATGCTGTTGGTGTTGTTGGAGCAGGCTGCCTCAAGATATCCTTCAATGTCACATCGATAATTTTGAATTAAAATCACTTGAAAAGCAACAGGAGTCAGAGGAGCTGTCTAACTGGTCTGGTCTGTCTCTCTAAAGGCAGGAATTAACTCTGCATGTGACAGATGCCCTCCCTGTGCCTGAGGGCTGAGAGACAATCTTTTTAAAGAGTTATGAAATCCAGAGTCAGAAAAGGCTGTATAAACAAACCTAGTAAGCCCTTTACTATTTACTACCTAAACCCCCTCCTTATGCAGATTTCCTTCTCATGAGCACTAACTTTCTTTGTTCTGTCAATTTCTTATAAATTTACTGTTTCTTCATCTAAAAAATATCTAATTTGATTTCTTTGAACCTCATTTTATGATCTGAATATCATATTGTGATTGTCTTGTGCACATGTATTCAATTGTTTTCTTTTTTTTTCTTCTGTTAACCTAGTTTTGTGTCAATTTCATTACTTTAGCCATAAGAAATAAAGAAGGGGAGAAGGGGGAAGTTCTTTCCATCAATTACAGTATCATATCTAAAAAGTCATTGCCAAAATCAAGGTTAAGGAGTTTGTTCCTTGTGTTTTCTTCTAGGAGTTTTATACTTTCAAGTCTTGCATGTAATTCTAATCCATTTTGATTTCATTTTTGTGAGCAGTGTAAGAGAAGAATTCCATTTCATTTTTTTGCATGTGAATATCTAATTTTTCCTACACTATTTATTTATTTATTTATTTTTGCTTAACCATTTGTATCTTTATTGAACTTTTATGATTTGAAAAAAAAAATTCCGCCCAGTTACTACAATTAAATGGTAAGCTGTAATTATAATTCACAAACTGTGACATGAAAAATAGCACAAAGCTCATCAGAAATGACACCAGACCCTTTCCACTGTAATCACAAGTGTCAAATATGAACTCTGTCATTTTTTCTTGGAAGGGGGAAGGACATTTATTCTGGCAATGCTTTACAATTCCAGGGACTGGTTTTGATACCACAAGTTGCAGGGATAGAAACCATTAACAAATTTGGGGGGGCTTTTTTTTTTTTTTAATTTTGCAAGGAGGCCAGGGACTACTTGGCTGAAATACTCCTCTTGTACTTACAGTGAATTGCATGTCTGCCTGGCTGGCTGAGTCTTCCCATGTGCTGAAAGAGGAAACATACTTTCCTGCACAGACAGCAAAAATTCCTATACAGCCGAGCGAGTGTTTTATGTTTCATCAACACTCCCCCCACCCTGAAGCAAGTTCTCAAACTTTTCTGGAGCTGCTTTTGGCCCCATTACCTTCTGTCACAATGACCCTTTCCTCTACCATTTATTGCAGAGACCATCCTCTCCCGTTGAGTATTCTTGACTCCCCTTTCAAATATAAGTGTTCTTGCTTCTGTTTCACCAGTTTATGTCTTTTTAAGCCAATGTCTTACAGTTTTATTATACCTTTGAACTAAAGTTCGAAATCAGAAAGTGTGATCCCTCCAGCTTTATTCTTTCTCAAGATTGCTTTGGCTACTTGATAGTTTTTATTAATTAACCCCTTTAATTAAAGGGGCAAATATTCAAAATATGTAAGAAACTCTTAGAATTCAATAGCAAAAAGACAAAAATGTGATTTAAAAATAGGTAAAGGACCTGAATAGACAGTTTTTTCGAAGATGACATATAAAGGGTCATCAGGCACATGAAAAGGTCCTTGATAACACAAATCATCAGAGAAATACAAATAAAAAACTCCAATGAGACATCACCTCACATCTGTTAGAATGACTATTTTTAAGATGACAAGAGATAACATGTAGAGAAGAGCTACTATGTAGCGAAAAGAAAGCCCTTGTACCGTTAATGGGAATGTAAATTGGTATGGCCACGCTAGAAAACAGCATGGAGGTTTCTCAAAAAATTTAAAAAAATAAAGCTATCACGTGATCCAGCAATCCCATTCTGGGTATTTATCTTAAGGAAACTAAATTGCGATCTCAAAAAGCTTTCCGCACCACCAGTTTTCTGCAGCATTATTCCCGATAGCCATACATGGAAACAACCTACATGCCCATGGATACTTAAAAGGATTTAAAAAAATGATTTTTATATATAATATATATTATTATATATAATAGAAATAAGTCAGACAAACAAATACTGAATGATCTCACTGATACGTGAAATCTAAAAATGCTAAATTCATAGAAACAGAGAGTAGATTGTTAGTTGCCATGGCTTAGGGGGTGGGGAAAGGAGGAGATGTCGGTCAAAAGGTACAAACTTCCAGTTATAAGGTAAATAAGTTCTGGGGATTTAATGTACAACATGGTGACTACAGTTAATAGTATTGTATTGGATACTGGAAAGTTGCTGAGAATAGATTTCAAATGTTCTTACCAAAGAAGAAAAAAGATAACTATGTGAAGTGATGAATGTTAACTAAACTTGTCATGGTAATTATTTCACAATATATACATATATGAAATCATTATGTGTATATCCTAGACGTATACAATATTACATGTCATTTATATCTTGATAATAGGGAAAAATTAAGTAACATAATTAACCATTGGCCCAGGAGATTTCTAGGCCACAAATTAAATCAGTCAAATTTATAGCAAGCTCCAAGCTCATTGGTACCTCCTCTCAGCTTAGGAGGGCAGTTAGCTAGCTGCCACAGATAGAAAAGGACTCCAAGAAGCACCTGCATAGAGTCTTTTTGCTTCCAACATTGCCTAAACTAAAGTGTCATCTCTTCCAGAGGCTCTTTTGCACATTGGAGGAAGACAGACCTATGTGACTTATCTTACCAGCTTTAACAGGTTGCTGTCTCATATGGGGACACATGAAAGAATTTCTATTACTCATCTCCTCCATTCAAACACATGTTCTATTTATTGTAGAAAATAAATTCTATGTTGTACTTTATCACCAGTTGCAATTTTAATAAAAAGGATATACAAAGACTTTAATAATTGTCCCTGTCCTCAGTCTTTATTTTAGCATCAAAACACCAAAACAATTATGAAAACAACTATAAGATGAGCTCTTTAGACAGGTCAGGTACCCAGGACCCCAGAACTGGGGATGCCTCTGTAGACACGAAAGGATGCGATGGCTCCAAAGACCACTTATGACACAAGATCAAGTTCAATGATTTTTCTGTCTCCTGTGAGTCATTGACTTCTTTTTAATCATAGCCCATGTCCTTATGCCAAATTTCTCAGTCAATAAATTAAGGACTATAAGAATATGATAAAAAGTCATTGGTCAATGAATTATGATAGCCCTGCATCCTAACCCTATTTTTTTCCACTTTCCAGCTCAATGGCCATGAACAAATAAGTTAATCTTTCTGAGTCTCATTTTGTAAACTGTAAAGAGGAACATTTTATGTACCACTAATTCATGGAGTTTTTGTAAGGTTAATGAGGTGCTTTATAGCTAATAAGATTTAATGAATGAAAAAAACAAGAATCCTGGTTAAGTGTGTTCCCAATTTTTTATGGAGGATATTTATCTAAGTATTTGGATCTTTTTATACTAAGGCAATTATATGTTATTTAATTGAAATTTAAATTTAACTGATGTTGAGTGTTTTTTCTGGCAACACTATTAACATTCTGGATCAGATAACACTTTGCCGAAGGGGGCTCTCCTGTGCATTGGACAATGGTCAGCAGCATTGCTTGCTTCTACACACTGGGTTCCAGTAACATTGCCCCCGTTGGTGACAACCGAAGATGTGTCCAGACATTGCAAAATGCTGTCCCCCTCTCCACCCTCACTTTCCAATGAGCCTCTCTAGATTTTGAGTCAGATATTGTGGGTAAAGTGCCTGCTCTCTCATTTACAAGTTGTGTCACCTTGGGTTTAGCCTCAGTTGCATGAACTATACAATGGTGATAATAATATTATGATTGTGTGGATTAAATGACAAAATTTATTTAATACACATTTATATGGTGCTATGTACATGCACATTTCAATTATTTATTAATTTAATATACATGACGATTATATGAGGTGGATGGTTTTAGGTCCTTTTTATAGATGAGAAAGCTGAGGCACAGAGAGGTTAAACAGTTTGCCCAAGTCCATACAGTAGGTAAGTGGCAAGCCAGAATTCCAACCCAGGTGGACTGGCAGCAACATCTAGTTCTTCATTATGCCAGGCTGCCTCTCAGAAACGGCACTGGTCCTGCGGCGGGTGTCTGGTCTATAGTAAGAGCTTAATACATCGCGCTGATTGCCAGAGTTAGATTAGTGTTGTTATTTTATACAGCCCGGAAAGCAGGTGCTGTGCCGTAAGTTTCCTTTTGTAATTTTTTACCCTACGTCCTTACAACCACCTTGAGAGCTAAGCAGGGCCAGGCAAGTAATAGCAACTTGGTCTGATGAATAATAATGAGCCTGCCTACTTGCCAGAGACAAGACCAACCTGAGTGAGAAGTCAATTTTTTCTCATCCCTGGGCCTGCTCTCTCTAGTATCAAAGCAACTTTCACTCTGAGCATTGTGCCAAGGCCTAGAGGAGGACAAGAAAGGTAATATTGAAGGTCCGCTTTCAAAAAGCTTAAGTTAGTCTGGGGGACAAAAGCATAAGCATAAGAAAAAATATATACAACAATAGAAGAAAGCACAGAATCCACTAAATGGCAGGACAAACCGGGAGTGCCAGGCTAATATTTTAGAAAAGGATGGATTTAAAAGTGCTCTGGGCTTTAAAGAATGGCAAGGTTTTAAATGTGCAGGTGAAAAAAGAAAGGGACTGTGTTTAAGGAGCTTTTACTAAGTGTCAGGAATTGCTGTGGATTCTTTATAACAATAGAGTATTGTTCACTTAACATCCCTGTGAGTGAATGTTAGTTTTATATATCCATTTTGCAGATGGATTAAAGTTCTAGGTTAAGACTTGCAAGAAGTCCCATTGTTAACATCTGGCAGAAATCAAATTTAAATTTACTCTTCCAATTCCAAAACCTAAGCTATTCCTGTGCAAATAGTAGAGAGGAAGAGTGAGGGTGAGGAGGAAAAGGTATTTCCTTTCAAAGAAAGAATGCTTATTAAAGAGCATTGCACAGACAAAATAGTAGGTAAATTGGCTTTTTCACAGAGGACTTAACCACTAACTAATATTTTCTGTTTGTTTATTTATTGTCTGTCTCTTTTTGCCACAAAATATGTCCCTGGGAAAGAATGACCTTGCCCATCTTCATTTCTATGTCCACACATCATCTAAAACAATGGTTGCTACCTAGAGGGTAATCAGTACATATTGTGAAACACAAATGTTTTAAAATGAAAGAAGAATAAATGCCAACACAGAAAATTTGTGAACAAAAAATAATTTAGAAAAATATCTGATGATACAGAAAAATTATTTTTAAATTTAAAATTAAACTGTGAAGATATTTGTAGGACAGATAAATATGAGTTAATAATTTAATCATAACACATTCCCCAATTATTTTCATTCATTACATATATATTTACAGGCAGGTTTGGCAATAGCTTCCGTGTAGAATAAAAGTCCTGGGCTATTTTTTTCTCATACATTCAATGGGTGCTAGAACAACTGAATACAATCTTATATTGTATTCATCTTAATTCCCCAAACATATTTATTGTGACCCTATTAAATATCATACACTGTGCTCAGTGAGAATGAATGATATAGAATCTTGGCTTCATAAAGAGTACATTTTCATAGGAAAAAGACATTTACTAAGCCCCCAGACCAATACACTAATAATTGCAAGTTATAGTTTGTATTATGAAGGAAACATATGTTTACATGTGGGTGTGGTGGGGGTTGTATCTGTAACAAGTTACCACAAATCTAGTGGCTTAACAGAGCAAAAATTTATTCTTTTATAATGCTGAAGGTTAAAAGTCTAAAATGGGTTTTACTGGACTGAAATCAAGGTGTCAACAGGGCTTCTAGACACGCTGAGGGGAAATTCTTTTGCTTCCCTTTTCACCTTCTAGTGGCTGCCCATGTTTCTAGGCTCATGGCCTTTTGTCACTTTCACCACTACTTCTGGTACCATATCTACTTCTGTGACTTTGACTCTCCTGACTTCTTCTTTTCCTTATGAAGAACTTTGTAATTACATGGGTCCACCGGCTAATACAGGGTATTCTCCCCATCTCAAGGTTTTTAATTTAAATACATCTATAAAGTCCATTTTGGTAAGTGAGGGGAACCAGATTTTGACACCCCAAAATATGCCTTTTGGGATATTGATTTGAAGCTGGTTATTTTTAAGAAGCAAAAAACTCAGAAAGACACTTTGATCACCACCCTCGACCCCACCTGCCTAAAGGAATCCAGATAGAAAAACCTGTTTTCGAGGTTGAGGCTGATCTACAAACAAATTCAACCTACACTGTAATTTTTTGACCGTGACCTCCACAGGGGGAAAGCTATTCACTTTAGCTATTTACATCAGCGTATATGAATTAAATGGCAGACAGATAGGATCCAAGCAAGGCTGTTTGTTGGACTCCCATCTGCGTCTCATTGTTTCTGGGTGGCCCAGAAAGGATTTATTTAAAACATGGTTGTTCTTTCCCATCTATCTGTGAATTGCCTACTTTCTCTCTGGAATCCTAGAAGCTGCCTCCCTCAGTTTAGTCCAGCATGGCATGGAAACCTCAATTGGCCAATGCATCCTCAGGTCTTATGTTCTTACGGCACTCCTGCATGTACATATGTGTTAAGTTTGGTCATTTTCCCTTGTTAACATGTCTCATGTTAACTTGATTATTAGTGTAACCAGAAAAGAATTAGAAAGATGGAAGGAAACTTATTTTTTATGCCCCTTACAGAGGTAACATATTCATAGGTGCTAGTACTGAGAATGTATATCTTTTTTTACGCTCATTACTCTTTCTACCAAAAAAGAGACGTTAGGATATGAGGCAATTGAGGAAGCAGAATTTCAACTGGATGGTCAGGAAGTTCTGACTAAGTAGGCAAAAGTGTGTATTCAATAAAGCAGTTTCAATTTAAGGGAAAAGATTGCTCCTCTAATTTTCGAATATTCTAAATCACTCCCAGAATATTTCTTTTATCTCTGATATCATTTTTAAAGAATTTTTGAAAAACTATAGAATATGTAATATTTTAAATCTGGAGTTTGAGGACATAGGGAAACTGCAAAAAGTAATACAGTTTGGTTATTTTGAGCCCATTTTATAGTATATTGTAAGTTAAAGAAACTATGTTTGTTGTGGTTGTTGCCATCAATATTTTCAGCATCGAAGAAAAGAGACGTAAATATAAAATCAAATATATTAAATAAAACCTTTGGATTCTTAACTATGATCTATAAATATCACTGTGAGAAAATATTATATATATACGCTTTTTTTCTGTCTCTGTGAAAAAAGCCTAGAAGCCGTGACTGCCTGGCAGCGATGCTAATGTCCAGTATCCAGATCTAATTTCAAAATATCATTTGTCACTAAGAAAGATAAGGAATCAATGGAGAAACCACTGATCTCAGATGAGGGGCAGGAAATGTACAAAACAAGTGCAGGATGTCTTCTTGGACCAGCCAGCAAGGGAGCTCCCGGAGGACCATGCTGAAGAGATACAGGGAGCCAACGCAAAGGACTCTCATTAGTTAACAATGGGGCTATATTTGATTCAAAGAAATACTGTCTTCAAATGGTCATAAAACATAGAATATATTGAATAAACAAGTGTGCACAATTTTTTTGAAGAAGTAGGAGAAACAAAAACCTTGATCACCAGTTGAAGTTGCTTAAGCATGCATTAATTACTCTGAAATTTGAAAATTACAAGGGAATAAGTTAACCTTTTATCTTCTTTTTCCAAATGAATTGGAATAAGGGTAACCGAATTGGACTTAGTACCTAAGAAGAAATTCTTATGGTAAGAAGAATTCAGCTGATTGATGGAATAAGAATGAAGGAAAAACCATCATTTCATAAGTGGTAATGAAAGACAGGTCATGGCAGTGGCAATCAGTCAACAGCAAAATTATTACAAAAGGGGTGACAAGGATCTGTATAAAGAAAGGATCAAGACCTTTCATCACTTGAACCCGTCGATCATTTAGCATCATTAAACCTGAGATATCCCAAACATTATGTACCTTCTGATATGATTCAATATGAAGTATTCAGTGCAACCCAAGAAGTCTTGGTGGACTACAGTGGAGCTCTCCGAGTGGAGGGGAGCAGAGCCCTGTCAGCACATCAGGCCAGAGCAGACTAGAGCTGTGAAGCTGGAGCGGGCCTGGGCCACCTTGATGGAGGGCCACCTCAGGGCCTCACTCTTCCTCAGCAAATGGCTGTGCTGTTTCCATGATTGAGCTGTAACACTATTGAGCACTACCACAACTGAGTTGTTTGCACTGAATAAAGTCTCTTTCTTCGTCACACCATAAACTGAGGATTCCTGTTGGCATTTATCTGGTGTCCACATACATTCGTTGAAAATCTGATTCCAATCAAGATTTTAGAATTAAATTCTAGTCTATAGGAAATCTGGGACACAGATGAACTTATTAAAAGCAACTGCAGACAAGAAGCCAGTCAGATCCAGAATATAGAGTATTCTATAGGACAATTTACCCAATTTCTCCAAAACTTTGTTTGTATTTTGAAAGAGAAAGAGTTATTCTAGATAAAAAATATTCTAAGATATTTAGGTATAACTAGTATACCTGATTTGAATTCTAATTTAGACAAACCAAGTATAAAGATTCCTTTTGTTTTCAGAATAAATAATGAACTATTTTAGAATCAAAATAAATAAATAAATATCCAAGAGCTCATAGTGATATAAATGAATGGTTGAATAAATAAATAAATGAGAGGGAAAAGACATGCCTTCCTTATAGAAAATCCCAAGTAATATATGCAGACACTCTTTCCTTAAGGAAGTAGAAGGTATAGAATAAAGGAACTTCAAAGTGGATAAATCCAGCAAATGCCACCATACTTACATACATACATGCATGCATACAAACACATATATACATCTATAGGTACATATGTGTGCATCTATATTCATGTGTGTGCATATACACACTTTATGCATACACATGTATACATATAATACAACATTGTCACTTGAATCAAGTAATGAAGATTAACATTACGCATGGTAAGTCATGTTGCTACCAAGTGACCCTTGGTATTAGAAAATGAAAAAGTCGATTCACCTTCATGATCTTTCTCCTAAAAATCTGTGAATCCAGTCTAATAATGAAAAAGCATTAAACAAACACCGAAGAAGGACATTCTACAAAATAGCTACTTTAAAGCTATAAAAAATCAATTTAATTATGTTGTTTAATTTTTTTGTTGTTGTCATTCTCCATGTCTAATGTTCTTTTATAGATTTATACTAATATATATAATGGAATTTAGGTTTCTTACTACTCAGATAAAGGACTCCGTTCTTAAATCAAAATCTACAATAAGGGCTCAGCGTCTTTTTTTTCCCTCTAAGTTGGATGATATGAGAAAGTACTATAATAATTTTTATTTAAAATTTTAGATTAGTAGCTAGCATGAGATATTTGGGATTGGATTTATCCCAACTTTGAAGATGATGAGAAATCTCTAAAATTATAGGAAAATGGCACAGAATAAACCTGATGATGACAAATTTTGTCTCTAGTTAGTCACTTTAGAAAGCCTTTAAGGGCCTTGGCTGCAGCTAAACAAAGTCTGGAAACAGAAAAATTTGTGTGACTGTATTTTAATTTCCTAATGGTAAATCATATTAATATGCTAACTTTGTCCATAGAAACATGGTAACTGGTGGTTAATAGTGTCCAAATTTCAGGCATTTTACTCTGGTGGGTACTATACTGTGATAGGTATTATACTTTTTATATGTGTTACTATGCTTTTTATACATGGTAAGTTCTATACTTTTTCTGTAACCTTTAGTCTAAGACAGAGGGAAACATGCATAACCAATAGGAAAATAAAGGAGATTACTCACCTAAGGAGAACTTCACATTGACTTAATTAAATACTGATCCTGAAAAATTTTGGGAACTTCTGAAAGCAGTATCTCAATAGAGATCCTAAGTGGATATGAAGAGACACAGAATAGACCAAAAAGTAACCTTATAGAAATGATAAATGGCTTCTGTGTTCTGATCTTTTCTTCCATGATACCAATCCCTTGCTACTAAACCCAAGAATCAAAATGAAGACAAAAAAGTAGAGAAATGTGGGGATGTGTGTGTGTGTTTCTGCGGAGAGGTTCTACTTATTTCCCAGCCTTAATAAATAAGTTTTCCTAGACATCTCTCTTTCTGTCTCTTTCTCTCTCTCTCTTTCGCTCTCTCTCTCTCTCTCTGTGTCTCTCTGTCTCTCTCTCTCTCACACACACACACACATTCTGTGTCTCCCTCTTACCTTTTTTTTTTCTTTCTGCTACCTCTCAAAGTGAGGAATTATTAACCTGTTGTGGGCTTCCAGAACATTAATTTGGCCACATATACCAGTGATTTAGGAAAATGATTCCATCATGAAAATAGAGCTCCCTTTTGCAGTTTTCATCTATAAGCCTAAAAAAGCAGGGGAGGTACTGATATCAAAAGGCACAACTGACTAATTTTCTCTCTGCATAAATGCTCTTTTTTTTTTTTTTTTTTTGTTCCATTCCTCTGGAGTGGTGAGCAGACAGAGTATCCACAATTTCTTGGAGCGGAGCTTAACTCATTGATTCTCCTTTTCGGACAAATGTGCTGTGCATTCTCACAATTTTGGTCTCTCTAGACCAGTAGAAAGAGGGAGATATATATCTGTTAGGACCTAGTGTTGTATTTTATCCCCCTGTAGATGACAGCTCTGAATTGTAGATACACTAATATATGGATGGAAAGAAGTAAAATACCCACATACACCCACTCATTCAATGTTTCCAATTTATGTCCTGTCCAGATGGCTCAGTTGACTGGAGCATTGTCCATGCACCGAAGGCATGGGTTTGATCCCAGTTGGGGCACTTACCCAGGTTATGGATTCAATCTCCAGTTGGAGCACCCAGGGGAGGCAACCTATTGATGAGTCTCTCCCATATCATTTGTTCTCTCTCTCTCTTTCCCCTTCCTCTCTCTCTAAAATTAATATACATATCCTCAGGTGAGGATTTTTAAATAAGAAAATTTTTCTAATTTATTTGGTGACAGATAAAGAATTTTATGTCCATTTGTTGTCATATAAAGAGGAGCAGTTGTGATCATCTATGGAAAGTCTCATGTGACCCTCAAAGTTAGTGTCCTACGAGATCAAAAAAGAAACCTATTTTTTGCTAGGCACTGTGTTTTAAAGTATAGATTTTGATGACCATTAGTAGAATTTATGGTAAACATCTATGCACTGCCATTTCAAAAGAAGCATACAAAAATCAGGACTTTCTGTTTTATAAATCAGACTCAGCTTTCTTAATACCACATCCTAGAATAAGACCTTTGTCTCAAATTCCACCCCTTGATTCTGACATTATTATTTTTTGTCGGGGCTAACTCTTACCAAGTGTAGGGGACAATGGAGGGAGTTTACATTGCTGTGGGTAACTGACTTGTTTCAACTATCCCCTTCAGTTGTTACTACCTCAACTCTCTAAGCATTTTGATTGCCTGCTCTTTTACGAAACAGAATCTCATACACAGCTAAAATTTGTTTCCCCTCATTTCCTACCCACTAATGGTCCATGCAATTAGAGAGGGAAAACTTACTCCTGCTCACAGACAGGAATGTTTCTCAGCATACTTTGCATCTCTCTACTTTGAAAGCCTTTATATAGCTCAAGGATTTAAATTTGAATAACTGTACAATTATTGTTATTGAGTGTTTTTTTCTCTGTGCATGTATATGTGTGTGTTAATAACACTCTGTCGATTAGTAACCTAATATTCTTACTTTTCTCTTCAAGTTACCCTAAATATCCTTAAAAATATTCATGCTTTGGAAGAGAAAATTAAAAAATGATGATGTCCCTCCATTTTAATGATTTCTCCTGCCACAAACAAGGAAGTCAGCCCCCTTGCAAGGAGCCTTGAATTGTTTTCCTGGGGAATAATATTAGAGACAGAAATCTTGGAGATATAGATTTGTTGCTGAGATGCCTGAAGAGATGAATGTACAGATGCATGTAGCAATGTTTTACATGGGTATTCAGGATAAGTAAAGTGAACCAGGGTATATTACCCATGCCCAAGATGGAACTTTCTTTTTCTCCAAAAAGGCCAGAAATTCGCCTTTATGTTTCCAATACAATTATACTTCTATTGATCTTGCTTTAATCTGAGAGCTGATTTTCTTTTTTTTTTTTTTTTTGCTTCCTTTGCTCTCTCAAAGTTATTCTTTACTATATGAAGCCATGCATTTATACTGCTGTCCTCACCTAACTTAGGAGTAATTATTCATTTACTCATTTGCTTATTTCATTATTTATTGTTTTAATCTAACTCAAGTATTTTAGAAAAAGTACCAAATTATACAAGTCAAGGTGATCTTTTTTCTCTTGTGATTACTTAAAAATTAATTGCTTCAAAATCAAAATAAATCTCAGCATCCCTCCAAGATTCAAAAAATCCACAAAAAGAAACTACTTAAAATACCACAACAAATACCATATGGTTAGGCAGAAACAATGGTTATAATGAAATAGTTAAATACAAGCCATTGTGATTTTGTTGAAAACAGTCTGTTAAGTATTTTCTCAGTCATGAATGTCACTCTCTGATTTTCTAACTGGTTAACCTGAATATATAGTCAAATGAGTAAATGTAGATATTTATTTTTCTTATATTCTAGTAATTTAACATTATAAAATCTGATTAGGAATGGCATAATGTAAATCCAGTGGTAAGAAAAGAATCAATAATGATAAGACTCATCCAAGCATTTTCAAACTTTACTAAATCACATTAAGAGGAGTAATTTCTATGGCCTCCATATTCCACAATGTGCAACTCATAAAAGACAGCATTGCACATGGATTATGAAGTATATTGAAAGGAAGCCCATGTGCCTTGCTCTCTGCCTTGAGTCTATGCTAGGAAAATGATGGTCTCCCCTCCTCAGCTAGGGACATGGCATCTGGAAATATTTCTCACCTTGTCCTGCATTCTTCCACACATGCTCCCATCTGGGGTTCAGGGCTTTCTTCCTTTTGGAGTTCAACAGCACAATTTCTGTTTCTTTGTGTTGTGACTGAGGCTTTATCCAACGCCTGAATTTTTTTTTTTTCTTTTAGCTTGGTTGTGTCTGGGCTATTTCTGTGCAGTTTGGCTTGACTGAGAGTTTGAAAACCTTGACTCTATCACCTGTGCTCTTTACTTTCCCAATGCCAAAAGCCTTCATACTACATTAAATACTTTTGAGACTTTAGGAAATATATATATATATACACATCCATGGTACCATTTGAAAAACTTAGGCCTTGGACAAACCTCGGGCCTTCCCTCTTCAACTCCCTTTAAATTTTATTAGGTTCGCCTTGGCTCATGTGGCTCAGTTGGTTAGCTCATCATCCTGTTCATAGAAAAGGTTGTGGCTTAGGTTCTCAGTTCGGGCACATGCCTAGGTTGTGGGTTTTGTCTCTATCAGGCCATGTATGAAAGGCAACCAGTTGATGTTTCTCTCTCACATCAATGTTTCTCTCCCTCTCTTTCCCACTCTATAAGATAAGTGAGCATGTCCTTGGTGAGAATTTAAAAAAAAAGAAAAGAAAAGGTTGTCAGGTTCTCCAATCACTGGACTAAAATAATGAAAAGCCAAAGACTCATGCTTGGGCTCAGTTCTCTTGGCTTGGCCTTCTTCATTTATCAAGTGGGATCAAGGCAGGGAGATAGGTCAGCAGTGGTAGACTTTTACTAATAGACTGTTAAATTCCTTCAGAAACATCTCTCAAGTTCTCAGGTTTCCCTTCTGAAATGAAGCCAAAATGGCGGAGTGTCTCCCTACAGTACACTGCTGAGGCAATCTGCATCAAGGTAGACTGAGAGAACAGACTGACGGAGAGCCCAAACACAGTCACTAGAAATGAGGCCCTTAAATCAGGTCAGAACTTACGCGAAGTAAGGGGGCTACGCCAAGCACATCCGGTGCAGTCTATCTGTGTGAAGCTTCATCCTGGCCTCTTTTGTCCTGTGGAGTTGTGGAGTTCCCCACGACAGCCTCCTCCAGGGGTCCTGTTGAGAGGCAAAGGGGGACAGGTGAATTCTTGTTACCACTGCCTTTCCCAAGCTTACATCACCATGTGGGAAGATTTTAAACTGATAGGTACTTCTGTTAACGGAATAGTGTACACCTGTGTGGGCACACAGGTTTCTCTGGAGAGGGACAGAGCTATTGTTAAGGGTCACCTGGTCTTGGGTCTGCTTTTCTCTCCAGAAGAAAGTTTGATTTGAGAGCCAGCATGTGCTTTGCTTGTCTTTGCCTGTGTTTTCTCCATGTTTATCTCCTTGGACAACCTCACAGGAGGAAATATGTCAATATCTTTGCATTCAGACATATTTGTTTCTTGTCAGCTAATGCATGAGTATCTTAAAATTACAAGGAACATTCCAATACATACAGAAAGCTAGGTATTCCCAATAAGCCCATTTAAATGAATTAGCTGAGTATTATATTTTTATTATTAATCTTTTCAGATAAGTATACTCAGAGAAAAATATGAGGGTGATCTTAATGTAGCCCTCTGTTTTGGGCACTTTGTATGTCAGGACTCTCAAAACTTCTGAAGTAGAATAATGTATTGCTGAACAAGTCCAATTATAAGAAAGACAGTTTACTATACATATAAGCAAAGCTTCCTTTCAGTAATTTCCATGCTTTGTAACTTTTTTGGACATTCTAATTCACAAAATTGCACGCATGTGTTATCTACAGGAGTGCTTCAGGTTGCTAGCTTCTTTTTAAGTATTCCCTGGGCTAAGCAACCCCCACCACATGGTGAGAAAGATGTGATAAAAGCAGAAACAATGGTCATCTGGGTCCTGGCCCCGTGTTCTTTCCCTGATCTGAAGGAATTCCCAGGATTCTTCTGGGGTGTTTTGTTTTGTTTTGTTTTGTTTTAACCTCAGGCATTTATTAGTGTGGTAAAAAGGGCCAGATTTAAAAGGATTTTGTTGTTAAAACACCATCATTTGTCAAGGAAAAATAACCCATGGACAAGTTCATTAGGATCCCACCCTTGTTCCGGACCCTGAGAGCAAGAAGAGTGCTCGAGTCTCCGGTCCTTGATGTGCTGGAATCTCAACTCTTGGTGATATTCAATTTGTGACAATTACGCGATTTTCCCACTTCAAACTCAGCCCTGGGATATAAACTAAATCTCAAAGTCATTGAGGAAACCATTCTTAATTTTTTTGAACTTGAATTATGAATGGTCACAAATGATCCTTTATGTTATTGTTTTTTTTCAGATTAGGAAAACCTAGAGTACAATTCAGGAAGTGATCGGAGCGTAGCAGCCTCTCACAGTGCGTGCTTTGTGTTGGTTAACGAGCGGGAATTGGCCAACACCTCTCATTTGTCCCAATAAGAATGGAAAGGAAGGAGCTATGTCAGAAATCTGCCTCCTTCTAATGAAAAGATCAAAATGAAGGCACCCTGTAGTTAGCACACACCGTCAGCCGCTGGACGAAGTTTTTGTATCACAGCTTCAACAAGATGGGACTTTACTGCTGCCTCAATGAACCGAACTGTCCGAGCAAGGGAGTTTCGGGTCTGACGTGTTGGAGTGCTAGGGATCCAGGCTGATACGGCTTAGTCACGGTTTAAGGTGACAGATTCAGCTGGTGTCCTCTTGCCTTGATTTCATTCTGAAGGAACAGAACAAGGGGAAAAGGAGAGTGTATTTCATGTATTCTAAGTACAGCAACTAGACATACATATATATGTTGGGGAAAGGAGAGAATTTGGCCTTCCACCCTTTAGTTCTTCCCACTGGACGAATAATAAAACAATAAAATTGACACAAGACTAGATTAACAGAAGAATAACCGGTTTGATAGGTTTAGGTGGGGGGAATCACAATATGACGCCCAGATTATAAAATGCGGCTCAAAGAAATCTAACGAGGCACCTTTTAATATTTTTTAAACAAACAAAAAATTGTGAGAAATTGACATGACAATGAAAGTTAGTGCTCCCGAGAGAGGAATCTAAACAAGGTTTGGACACAGGTAGGAGATAGGGGAAGGTATTACTAGGTTTGTTTATCTAGGCTTTTGAACTCAGGGTTTTATGAACCTGTGACGAGGCTGTCTCAGCCCTCAGGAGCAGGAAGGGCATCTATCGCATGGACTCATTTCCTGTGTTTAGAGAGACAGAGGAGAGTCAGAGCGCTCGCCTGCTCCTGCTGTTTCTGAAGTGATTTTCATTTGAAATAATCAATGCACCACTGTGGGATATCTTGGGTCAGCATTCCCTGGGCCCAGACAAACTTACATTTCACTAACTTCTCTTTGGGCAAAACCTAATCATTTGGCGTAAGATAGCTGCAAGTCAGCTAGGAGGGAAAACAAACAAGAATATACAAACTTTAGCTGGACTGATATGGATTCAGTTGAAAGTTCCATTACCGTACAAGAATGAGTGATGGCTGCTGATTAATAGTCTCTTTCATAGCCTCTGAAAGCATCTGACAGAGTTATGCCTGGCGACCTGAACTGGTAGCAAGATGTTAGGTAACCTTGTCACCCAAAGATATCTCCCTTTTTGTTCTCATTGTGTCAGTTTTGGTCCCATTCCCATTTGCTGTATGAGTTGATAACCATATTCTGATTTATGTACTGTCCTGGTGTCCTTCTAGGTTAGTAAGCATTTTCACTCTCAAGGTATCCCAGTTGGGCACAAAAATGATATGGCCACCTTATCTGTGGCCTTCATGCAACACCTTCCCCTATAGCCCTGCCCTCCCACCCCAGCCTCAAGCTGTGAAAGAAGATTAGACTAGTGTAGAGGAAGAAAAACTTCTATTATCCTTCTAGGTTTTTTGGCTGGCCTGATAATTAAATTGGCCTAAAGCAGTTAACAGGGAAAAAAAAAACACAGAAAAGTTTAATATGTCAATGAGAGGATAGAAAACTGAGCAACTCCCCCAAAAGACTGAAGCTGCCACCTTAAATAAAATCTTCAAATAAAGACTGAAGAAGATATTGGGGGTGGGGAACCAGCTATGACAGGTTATTGGGAAAATCCCAGTAAACAAGGGTAAGGTTATTTTATAGATTTAAGTTATTGCCTTTAGTATTGATAGAGTTTCGAGAGGTAAGGTTAACCTTCTCTTCTTTGTACCGCTAGGGAGACACCTTTACAAATGGAGATTTCCCTTATACAAATAGATGTCTCTTACAAAAAGGTAGCTTCTTGGTTTTAAAGATTTTCTTTGCCTGCAATTTCATAAAAATAATTAACCTAAAATAATCCTTATGCCAGAAATTTATCTGGGAGTTTCCAGTTTTATTCCCTTATGTTAGAGGTAAACCTAGGGTATAATTCTCAGCTCCTACAAGAGATGCATGACTTCTTTCCAATAAAGAGCTCCCTCTACAGGGGCAAAAATTAACAGAAGTCCTTGCACACAGTAGTAGGCATCATGAGACTCACAATTAATTTTTTTCTTGAGTGATAAACATTGCTAAATTTTGAGAAGGAAAGACTTAAATTGTTGATTGTGTTCCTTCTTTTAAGTCCCATAGCTAGTGTAGTTTATTTCTTTCTGGCATCTACACTCAGTGTAGAACACATGAACTGTAAACCTTTTGATGTGATATCTTTGTAATTACACATGCACCAAAAGATTCTTAATACTCTTGGCAGTTTGCTTCATTATAATCTTGCCATTCCTGTTGAACCACCAAAGGCAATCTGTTATCTTTATCATCACTAGAAAACTTTTCTCATACAATCTTGGGGGTTATAGGAGTTCAGGAAAGACCTCACCAAAATCTGCCTATTTGGCATGTGAATTATTTTGAGCCAAAGACAATCAAGACCTTGCACACTTATAGGAAAATTTTACCTCTCCCGTAAAGAATTTAAATTAGGGATCTTGCCTATAATAAAACTTAACAGAAACAACTATTTATTACCTAATTACAGGGAAGGACAAACTATTAACTACCAAACATCTGATCTTACTGTCCTGCAATAACCTTCCTCCTCTCTAAAGCCCTAAGGTACCTTATATCATCCTTAGTTCAGAATATTCTGAGTTTCTCATTTTGCCTTTTCGTCTCTGAACCTCTGATGAATGTGGGGTCTCTGACTCTCTCAGGTGTGTGGATAGGTTTCTCGTGCTTGCATATGTAAATAAATGTGGTTATTTGTCTCTTATTAATCTGTGTCATATAAATGTAATTATTAAATCAGCTGAAAGTACTTTGACAAGATTAGGCCTTCAAGATATTTCCAAGATTTGCAAAAGGAAGATATAGCAGACAGAAAATAGATGTTGAGAAAGTACCTGTAGAGTCATGCCATGAAAACAAGGATAACATGGGACAGCTTACCTCAAGGGTCTTAGAAGTAGGAAGTAGGATCTGAGAGTACAGGACTCTGGGTTAATTTGGGCTACTTAATTGTCTGAGAGTTGAGAGAATATGAAAACCAGAGATTAGCCTCTGTAATACAGTGACAACTTTATCCTAACTTTAGAGGACTATATTTAAAGTTAGTTGGAGAGAATTCTAGACTGCCGGTAGGACATGAGTCTCTGGAACATTATAGTTGATAAAATTTGGCTGGCCTGGTGTTTTTTTCCAAGTGATAGTGTTAAGCATAGGACAAGCCAAGTCTATTACTATATCATTTCATCTCCCCATTTTCCATCTCCTCCTGATGTAGCTTGTCCTCCAACAAGCCCCTGATTATGTCCTTGCCAGTTGACTCAGTATAAAACACCTGATCTACTAAAAACAATAAATTGCCAAAATTCATAAGTATGGTGGGTGGTGTCACTCATTTCCACTGTGGTTCAGGAGTCCCACAAAAATTACCTGTTAGTAGTTGAATTTTTCCTCTTTTCATTTCTTTTCTGCTGACCTATTCCTTAATACTCTACTGCTGTCAGAACTGTGTGGCTGTATTTATTCACAGGCATGGAATCCTCTCCTAGGTCTCCCTCCATGAGTCATTTGATTAGCCCCTAAAAATGCATCACCCAATTTTCGTTTCAGAGAGCCCTCAGTTCATAAGAGCCAGTCCTGATTTCCTATACAAACTAAGTCCCCCAAAGACTTCTTAATGAGGCCAATAGTCCATGATGCTCTTCCCATGCAAATAAGGCAACTTCAGTCAAATTTGGCCCATTCATGAAATCAGAGAAGAATTACGAATGAAGCACAATGCATTAATAAAGACCTGGATCCTTCCGGAGTTTTCCATCTTCTTCCAAAATCCCACTGGGGAACTTGGCTTGTCATCCCATCCTTTTTTCACTTATGAAAGAAAGCAGGGCCTCTGGCTGAAGAAACAAAGCTAGCCTGGCAAGTTTCTGCTAGTGAGGGAGCTTTCCTTCTTCCTTACTTTTGTCCCTGTCTATTTCCCACCCTCTTTCCACTTTTCAGCAACTTAACAAGAATAATGAAGATTTTGAAAACATATTATCTTTGTCTAGGATGTCCTCAAATGTCAGCCTTTTTATGGTAAAGTCTTATGATTCATGGCTCAGTCCACAATTTTTGGAAAAGTAAAGGAGAAATTAAAGCAAAGCATATAGTCCTTTCTCTTTTATTGGGGTATGTATATACTATTTTACTTTAGACCTATGTAATGGGGAATTAAATAAATTCCTATCAACTTTATAATTATATTCAGCATGATCCTGGTCTTTCCACAGTCTCAATCTTATGTAAGATAAGATCGCCCTTAGAAAAGGACAAAACAGCTCTGCACATGTGCATGTCAGAGATTTTCTTAGATGTGCAGTTTTTCAGGGTCACTTTCCCTGATATTGTTAAAAGGTGTGGGGACAAGATCACTTTCTGCAACCCGGTGAGAGAGAAGGAGGGGACAAGGAGTACACAGACTCCGAGACTATCGTTATAAGCTAATTAATTAACCTGACACGTGGGAGAAAATTAAGTTGGGAAGCTGCAGAGGGAGGAAAATAACACTGTTTGTTTTTTACACATACAAAAAAATATAGGCTTGATAAAATATGGTACATCTTGGCAGAAAATGGGCTGGTTGTAGCTGAGGAGGAATGGAGCTAAAAGGAGAATTTAAGTTAAATTTGAGAAATTATTTTACTTATTATGTGATAACATGTAGTATTATGGAGGGGACAAGTCCAGGAAAATGGACATCAGAATTTCCTCTTCGATTTGGTGCGTGAGGTGTGTTAAACATTAACATTACTGAGAATATAAAGACGTGAATGTTGCGCTGGATTTTCAAAGGCCACAACTACCTTACAGACACCTAAATGCACCTTTAACAAGTTAAGACCATAAGGATTTATGCTGTCAGTGTGGGAGCAGGATTGATCTGATAGGCTATTAATACTTTCTCCAGGAAAAATTAATTAAGCTGTTTGACTGAAAACTCTGTGCTACAGTTTTTTGTATTGCAAATATAATCATTTTTATCCCAGTTTAACATAAATCAAAATGTTGATATGTTTTCCCAAGAAAATAAATGAGTCATGATAAAGCTTTTCCTGTATGAGGATGAATGTGAAGTACATAATCGTTATTTGAACAGGATGTTCCTTTGAAAAACAATTGAGATTGCATGTCTCATAGCTGTGTAGCTGGAAACTTAATAGTGTGTCTGGCAGCAGGGTTTTGTTCCTTTCTGCTTCTCAGTGATACTTTCAGAAGTCAGGAAATTAAATCTATTCATTGGGTGATAAATGTCTGTCCTTGCTTTCTTTATTTAGATATACTGACCACACTCAGTCTCTTACCCTTGCCCAAGTTATCCTGTAAAAAACCTTTTGCTATGTGATTTGATAAATTTAAAAAGTGACATCTTCCGATCCATTTTGAGCTAATTTTTGTGTACAGTGGCAAATAGCAGCCTAGTTTCATGCTTTTGCCCATAGCTTCCCTGTATTCTCAGTACCATTTACCAAAAAGGCTTTCTTTCTCGATCTTATGTTTTTGGCTCCATTCTTCAAAGTTATCTGCACATATACCTTTGGAATTATTTCTGGGCTCTTGATTCTGTTCCATTGGTCTGTGGTTCCCTTTTTCCATTGTTACCATGCCGTTTTGACTTTTGTCCCTTTGTAGTATAATTTGAAGTCAGGGAGAGTAATACCTCTGGCTTTGTTCTTTTTCTTCAGGATTGCCTTAGCTATTTGGGGTCTTTTGTACTTCATTACAAATATGATTTTTTTCTTCTATTTCTTTAAAAGTACCATTGGTATTTTGGTGGGGATTGCATTAAAACTGTATATTGCTTTGGGTAACATGACCATTTTATCTATGTTGATTATTACAACCCTTGAACACAGAATATCTTTCCATTTCTTTGTGTCTCCTTCAATTTTCTTTAGTAACGTCTTATAGTTTTCAGTGTATAGACCCTTCACATTCTTTGTTAAGTTTATTCCTAGGTATTTTATTATTTTGTTGCAATTGCAAATAAAACTAATTTGTATTTTTTCTAAAATTTCATTGTCAATATATAGGAATACAATGAATTAAATATACGACCGGAAACAATAAAATACATAGGAGAAAATATAGGTACTAAAACAGATGGACCTTGGTATTAGAGAGGATTTTATGAATTTGACCCCGAAGGCAAGGGAAGTAAAAGCAAAAATAAATTACTGGGAATATATAAAATTAAAAGTCTCTGCGCAACAAAGAATCCATCAACAAAACAAAAAGACAACCAACCAAATGAAAGAAGATATTTGCAAACAGTACCTTTAATAAGGGTACAATACAATTATTGGATTGGCCGAAAACTTCATTTAGTTTTTTCCATTCAATGGCTCTAGTAGGCTTAGTTGTCTTTAGCTTCATTTGAAACAATTTTGTTAGATTGTATTGTAACAGTTGTCATATCAGCATGTATTTTTAAAAAACATGAAAATCAGTAAATTTTTGTGCAGCTATTATTGAAAATAGAAGGAAATATGCAACATTTTCAACTTATTATCCTTTATTATTTCAAAAAAGGTAAAAACACAACTGAAACGTGAAAAAAAGGAACGTGCGCAGTGTATGGAGAAGGTACTGTGACTGATCGAATGTGTTAAAAGTGGTTTGTGAAATTTTTTGGTACTATTGACAGATTGTCCAAATATCCAATATATATAAAGAACTCATACCACTCAACTACAACAACAAATAATAATAATCATCATCCAATTTGAAAAAAAAAGCAGAGGGGAATTCAGCAAGATGGCAGATGAGTGAAGAGAAGTCACACTAACCTCCTCCCAGGACCAATCTGGAATTACAACTAAATTGTGGAGAAATCACCCAGAACAAACAACTGAACAATAGCCAGAGAGACGCCTTATAACCTCAGACAGACAGAAGAATCAGTTTCATCACAACCTGACTGGTAAGGAGTGTGGTAGAGGTTCGAGAAGGTTGGCTACACGTCTACAGGTGGCAGCACCAGAGGGGTAATTAAGCAGCCAGTTGGATTTCCCCTGGGAAGAGTGTGGCCTAAACCATAAGCGGCGATCCCCGGCTCGATCCCCAGCACCATAGCCCAAAAGAGTTTACAGATAACAGCCAGTTGTGAAAAGTGGCAGGGTTGCTCTCTGCCAGAGACTGGCAGCTGGCGATGCAAAGAACCACTTGAAGGGCCAACGCACAAATTTTCATTTGCGGTCACTTACCCTGGGCTCTGGCAAAGGTGGAGGCAGAGTGGGCTATAGATACCTGAGGAGAGACTGGAGACAGAAGCTTTGGGGAGAGAACTGAAAAAGTAACCACCGGATCCCAGTGCCAAGTCATCCCTGACAGGGCAGCAGCCATCTTGCTCAGGCAGACCACTCCCCTGTGCGGCCAGCAGCCTGAGAGGAAACAATAGCCCCGCCCCCAGGAGGGACTCTGCCCTGGCCCTGTGGTGCTTAAGCCTGACTGCTGAGTGCCGAGTGACTAGATTAACAACCAAAGGAATCAACCACAGGTAGTAGAATCCTGGCAAAGGGGGACCAAAATGGACTAGGGATGCTTGAGGAGAGACTGAGAATGTGGACGCTTTGGGGAGACAACTAAGAGTAGCTGCCAGGATTCCGATGCAGAGTCATCCCCCATATGACAGCAGCAGATTTTAATTTGAGGAAAAACCAGAAGTTGCAGGGCACCAAATCTGGGCTATAGGGGAGCTAAGTCACCCGGGTGATTTGATGTTACACAAAAACTCTTCACAAGTTTGATACATAAGTGGGTGCATTGTCCTGATGAAGCTGCGGCTCACCAGTTGCCCATGGCTGCAACCATTTTTGTCATACTGCATATCTCAACCAATGAGGAACATTGAGGTAGCACTCCTTATTAATTGACTGGCCTAGAGGAGTGTACTTATGATGGACAACACCTTCCCAATCAAAAAACAGGGTTAACACGGTCTTACTGTGACTTTGCTTTGCCTCTGATTAGATAGCTGGGCCCTTGTTTCCAGATCATAGCCCTAGACCCACGATTCATCTCCAGTATGACCTTCTTGAGGAAATCTAGTTCATTGGTAGTGGTTTGAATCAAGTCATTAACAACTGAAGGACAATGTTCCTTCTGCTCTGGTAGCAGAGGCTGTGGAATGAATTTTGCTATGGTATGTTTCATGTCAAGATCCTACATAAAAATCTCTGACACAGTAGTTTTTGGAATCCCCAGATCAGCTTCTAGTTCTTGCACTGTCAGTCGATGATCTTTGCTGATAGCAGCCCATACATATTCCACATTCTCAGTTGTTCTGCTTATTGCAGGCTTTCTAGAACATGGATCACTTTCAAAAGGTTCTCAACCATCTTTGAAGCATTTGTGCCACACTTTTATTTGTGCTACACTCATTGCATCATCCCAGAAAGCCTTCTGAATCATCCAAATATTTTCCACAGAGGGATGTTCAAGCTTAATGCAAAATTTGATGCAGATTCGTTGCTCTACTCGTTCACTCATTCTGAATGTGATGGCCACCCAGTACACATGCTCACTCAATGGCATCTACCGCCCCACAGACTAGTACAGTGAAGTTGTCATTGTTCACACATGCACATTCAGCCCACTTTCTTTGGCTGCCAGGGTACATTGATGTCTTGAAAATATTTTTATTATAATAATGATGGCTGGATATTTTCTGAACAGACATCATATGTAAAAAAGACACTGGGATTAGCTTTGAAGCTGACATATCTCCCCTCCTTTTGAGGACCAAGATGTCAGCATGGATTCCAGCATCCTAAAAACATTACAAATAACATGCAAAAAAAACTGCTTAGTAGGACCAAGGCCCTGGCTCAGTAAGAAGTGCTGTATCTTTTTAAAATATTTACTCTTCACGGATAGGAAAATCATGGTATGCTGAAAGAAGCCTTAAGTAGCTTTCTTTTTTTAAAGCAAGATATATATTTTGTTATTGCTTACATTTTGGAAACAAGGTATATAATTTCAAACTCTAGTATCCTCCCCACTCTTCCCCCCCAAAAAATACACACACACACACACACACACATATATATATATATATTTTGCTTTTCATACAACATAGTCTGTAGTAGGAAAAATAGAAATAACCTAGAGGCCCAACAAAAGTTGAATGGATAAATTAATTATAATTTCTTTAGATAATTGATGGAATTAATGATTTTTAGCTTCACAAGTCAACATAGATAAATTTTATTAATGTAACATTGATAGAACTGAAGTGAGGAAAGGGAGGGAACAAATTTGAAATGCAAGTCAAACATGGAATGATGATGGGAACAATGGGTAAGGTAAAGGAAGAGTATACTGTAAAGTTTGAAGTAAAATTAAAAAGGTATTGGACCAATGGGAACAAATTGCAGCAAAACCACAGCAGGGTTGATAGGAACAATAGCAGAATGAAGTTTAATGAAGGTGAAATGGGAATAATAATATTGCACAACAGCAAAAAGTGAATCTGAGATGTCTATAGTAAAGAAAAATGATTTTGAGAGGATGGGGGAAGCAAACTAATAAAAGTTATAAGTAAAACCCTGGTTGAGAGAGGGGAGAAAATGAAATATAATTCCTCACTCAACTGATCAGGGGAGGGGCAAGGCAAAATGGAGTACGACAGGAGGAGAGTAATGTGTGGAATTAGAAGTACAAATAGTGGACAAACAGGAGTTCTGTTGAAGTTAATTCAGTAGTAACCATGGTATTTTGCCCAACTAGCCACTGTTTATAAAAGTGTAAAAGAAATAAGACTCTTATAACAGGAGAAGAGAATGTGAGCTGACTTAAGAAAGAAGAGCAGTTATGTGAGGTTAGATGGGGGAGAAACAGTGAGAGCAAGGTATAGGAACATGGCACAGTGTGAGAGAAAATAAAGTTAACCACAACAGTAATACATCTCAATAAGAATATGAAATGGATTAAGACCAGGGGAGGGTGCTGGATGGGATTCATAATAACAATAATATGATAAAAATTATATAATCTCAATAAAAAGAATAAAAAGTAAAAGACCAAGAATATTCAGTTATTTGGAGTATGAGTGAAGTGAAAGAAGAAAAATTAAAATGCAATATGAAAGGGAGAAGAAAAAAATCAAAACAAACAAAAACAAGCAAAAAACTCCTAGATAAACAAAAAGAAGAAAGAGAAATTTTTTAAAAACGTTCAAGTTCTGATGAAGATCAAGATGAAATTTGTCTCAGCCATTGGTGTTCAGCTTCTGACTTCTTTCTGAATGTGCCTGTGGTTCTCTCTCAGTCCCAGGTCTTAATGTCTTACTCTTGAAAGGAAAAAAAAAAAAAAGCCCTCTGCTAATTATTAAGCTTGCCCAGCAGGTTTTGCAGATCTTCAGGGCTCCTGAAGGTGGAAGTCGGGAGAGTGGTCTTCTTTTTCTCTTTCCTGTGGTTCTGCAAGGAAGGGAGCTCAGTCTGGGCTACAATAATCACAGGTGTCCAATTTCCAGCCCACTGCCCTGAGCGCGCTGTGCAGCCTGCACTCTCCACTCAGCACAGTTGCGTTGGCCTAGCATCCATAAACCACCTCACTTTTCATCCCTTTGATCAATCTATGGATGCACTGAGTGGGAGCAAATCATGCCCACAATCCTTCCTCCTTGTCGGCCCTAGGAAGCTGTGCACGAAGTTCCAGCCTAGTGCCCCTCAGTTTTTCTTTTGAAAAAAGTCTCTTTGGGCGCCACTGCAGCTGCGATCCACTGCACAGCTTTCCACACACTCCAGGTCTTTTGCAAGTCCAGAGTCTGCCTCCGTCACAGCCAGTCATGGCCCACCTCTTCTCCCAGGTCCGGGTGCTGCCAGGATCCCCCCACTCTCTGTCACTGTCACGGCTAGCGACCACCACCCCAGCTTCATTGTGCTGCCAGCTGTGTGTATGCCTGCGTGACTTTTCTTCCCCCAGTGACTTTGCAAGTTTAAGCCTCTCCTAGTGTGTGTCTGTGATTTGCTGGCTCGGGCTGGCGGGGAGCCCCTAGGCTGCTATCAGGGACCGGGCTCTCCTTTGATGTTATATCCACGGTAGCCATGGCTTCTCGTGCCACGCCTGGGTACTTTCTCCGTCCACCTACAAAACTACCTTCCTGACCATTTTTAAGTGTCCTCTGCCTACTTTGGCTTCCAAACTTCATATCATCTAAGATTCTGTTGGCTGTTCACTTTGTCCTTGGGAAGGTCAGCTAAGTGTCCCAGTTGGGTGCATAAGCAAGTGGGCTCAGCTCCCACATAGTTTGCTGCCATCTCCTCTCCCTAGGGTGCACTTCCTATGTTACCACTGGACAAAGTCTGCGGTAGCATTGCCCATGGTGCACAGGAAGGCAAAGTCTAAGGCAACAGGTTTTTGTTGAAAAAAGAGTTTGTCAGGCAGCCAGACAAAGAGACTGGAGACAAAAGTGAGATCAGCCTTCTCTAACAAAGGCCCAAGGTAAATTTAAAGGGATGAGATTAAGTGGAGATTATACGTGTTCATAATGGCTAGTCTGGAGGGACCTGATCGGATGACTTTGGAATTTAGACACTTATGGTAAGGTATACGGAAGGGTGAGAGTAAGTATAAAAGGATTTTGATTTTGAATGGTCTGATTGGTTGTAGTCATGGATTCTTTGTGGTGTTGGGGTTTTTTCTGAGTGAGCAACGGTTTCGGGTACCCTCCATTTCAAAAATGAGTATGCAGAAACTACACAGATTCCGTTTGGCTAGATCGGCTTCAGCAGATTGTGCTTCGGCAGGTTATGGTTGGCATTGCAGAAGGGACGGGGGACGGCCTCCTGTTGTATTTGCAAGATACTTTAAAAGACTTGTCACCAAGGGAAAAAATCAAAACTAGTGTAATTAGTGCCTGGTTAATGTCTGGTTTCCCCTGGATGATATAGCAGCCTATATGGGCTATATGGCATCGCTATTGCTCCTGGACTACAAACCTGTACAGCATGTTACTGTACTGAATACTTTACGCAATTATAACATTGGTAAGTATTTGTGTATCTAAGCCTTGAAAAGGTATTTCGAAAATGTAGTATAAAAGATAAAAAATGGTATCTCTGTATAGGGCAATCGCCATGAATGCAGTTTGCAGGACTGGAAGTTGCTGTGAGTCAGACAGTCAGTCAGTGGCGAGTGAATGTGAAGGCATAAGACATTCCTGTACATTTTACAAACACTGAACAATTAGGCTATACTAAATTCATAAACAAATATTTTCTTTCTTCAATAATAAGTTAATCTTAGCTTACTGTAACATTTTTACTTTATAAACTTATTTTTTACTCTTTTATAATAACACTTAGCTTAAAACACACACACATTGTACAACTGTAGAAAAATATTTTCTTTCTTTATGTTTCTATTCTATAAGGAAAGAGAATGAGCTAGAGACCAGAAAACACCAAGGCTTCTCACTGTTTGTTTGTTTGTTTAATGAAGCTGTTCATAGAAAACCCTGGTATGAAAATGCTACACTATGGTATTTATATATTGTTCTGCAGGTACTCATAGACATTTGTTTGACCTAAGAAGACCTATCCTTTATACATTAATCTTCCAAATGTATTTAAAATAGGAATAAAATAATTATTAAAAATGTAGGAATGTTCAAGAGAATGAGAAAACAAGCCACGGCTTTTTGGAATATATTTTCAAATAATATATTTGATAAAGGACTATTATTTAAAACATAAAAACAACTCTTAAAAACCAACAATAAGAAAATGAACAATCCAATTAAAAATGGGCCAAAGAATTTAACAGGTCTCTCACCCAATAAGATACACAGATAGAATCAATGCATATAAAAAGATATTTGGCATCATATGTCATTAGGGAATTGCAAATTAAAACAACAATGGGCTATCACCACACCTATTAGAATGGCAAAAGTGGAAAATATTGACTACATTTTAGCCTGACAAAGATGTAGCGCAAAAGAAACTATCATGTATTGCTGGTGGGAGGGCAAATTGATATAGCCACTTTGAATGATAGATGGATGATTTCTTACCAAGCTGACACTATTCTTATTATACAAGTCAACAATCTTACTTTTTGCTATTTACCCAAAGGCCCTGAACACATGACAAAGCATACAACATTTCAATTATGCAAGATGAATAATTTCCAGAGAGCTAATATAAAGCACGGTGACTATAATTAGCAATACAAAACAGTATAGATGATTACACAAAGTATTTGAAATATGTTGTGTTCTCACCACACACACATACACACACAGTAATTATGTGTAGTGATGGGTATGTTAATTAGCTTATTTATGGTGATCACTTCACAGTGTATACATATAACAAAACAAGTTGTATACCTTAAAAATGTACAACTTTTGTAAATTACACAAATAAAGTCAAAAAAGGAAAAGAAAATTCATGTTCACACAAAAACCTATGCACAGATGTTTATAGCACCTTTATTAATAATTACCATAACTTAGAACAAAGAGATGTTGTTCAGAAGGTTCTTCAATTAACTGTGGTACATTCCAGCAATAGAATATCATTCAATGCTAAAAGTAAATGAGCCATCAAACCATAAACAGACATGGAGAAACCCTCAATGCATATCATTAAATGAAAGAAACCAATTTCAAAAAGTTACATACGTGCTATGTAATTCCAACACTATAAAAGTCTAGAAAAAATAAAAACTATGGAGAAAGTAAAAAGATCAGTGGTTTCCAGGAGTTAGGGGGTAGAGAGGGATAAGTATACAGAGCACAGAGCATTTCTAGGTTAATGAAACTATTGTGTATGATCCAATAATGCTATATACATGCCACTCATTTGCCAAAACCCATGGCTTACACAATAACAAGTGTGAACTCTAATATAAACTCTAGACTTCGTGTGATAGAGACATGTGAAATGTAGGTTTATCCATTGTAACAAATGTCCAACTTTAGTGCAGGATATTGATGGGGGTGTCTTTGCATGTATAGAAGTAAAGGATATATAGGAATTCTACTTCTGATCAATAAATCTGTTCTAATAATAAAACTCTTTGTGAAGAGGATAAAGAACACAATGACACACATTTTCCAGAGTACTATATCTAATGTCTGTATATTTTCCTTAAATTTTTTTTGTCTTTATAGCAATTCTTTAAAATTTGTATAAAGCACTTGTGATATGAAGGTATTTTAATTTCAATAGTTATCTTGAAAATTTAGAGTGAATTTTATAAAAGTATACCCAGATAGGCAGCCAAAACACTTCTTTACATGTAAAAATAAATGTAAAATTTCAAACAACATAGTCTTTTTGCGTAAATGAAGACCATTGTAGGAAAAGTGACTTTCAAAACCATGGAACAAAATCTTCTATGCTTTTTATATAGAAGCGAGGACTCATAAGAACTGAAATTATTTTATCACAAAAAATGGCAAGGTGGAAACCCAATTTATTCAGGAAGCGCTGTCTATTATCAAAAATACTGCTAACTCTCACTTCCTGAAAACAGTTTGACATAATTAACTGTTCTGTGAATAGCTACAACCATTTTCTTCATCTTTTCACATTCTTCAAAAGTTTCTGCTATTTTCTTTTTTAAGTCTGGAGTAGAAAATCCTTTTAAAGGCCTTTTATTGAACTCAGTGTCTGTTCTAAATTTAAGAAAAATGATTTAAGACTTTCTTTTTTACCCTTCTCCATTTAATTCTAAATAAACAGATAATGACATCTTTAGATGTAGGAGGCAGAATTCCCTCCTACATGCTTCTAGAATGAAGTAGAGTTTTGGTTGCTTCTTGTTCCCTTCATACATTAGCTTTACACGCCCGGACCCATTTTCTCCTTACAGAAGAAATGCCCAAGTTGTTTTTTGCTTTTCGTTTTTTGGTTTTTTTGTTTGTTTGTTTGTTTGGTTGGTTGGTTGGTTTTTGATCAGCAAGTTTGGAGAATGTGAGGTTAGTAAAAATAAATTCTTCACTAAACACATTGGGCACTTTTATATGTTAATATATTGTGTAATTCTTGAATATGAACTATAGTGTGCAATGCTTTCTAACCACTTTTATTTTATGGAACAAGTTCTAAAACTTTAAAAAAAGTTTTTATTTTGAAATAATTATATATTCACAGTTGCAAAAATATTATGGAGAGTTCCTTTTCACTCTTAGTTTTCCACAAAGGTTATATCTTAGATTGTTATAGTATAATGTCAAAGTCAGGAAATTAACATTGGTATAGTATGTGTGGGTGTGTGTATGTGTATTCAGAGTCTATCCAGAAAAAGTCCAGCCATTTTTAATAAAATGAAAATGGTTCACATGATGTTGATGTAAATTGGCAGCCAACACGAGTGGACTAGAATACACATGTGTGAACAATGCCAACTTCACTGTACTAGTCAGTGGGGCTGGTAGATGCTGTTGAGTGAGCATGTGTACTGTGTGGCTGTCTCATTCAAAATGACTAAATGAGTAGAGCAATGAGTCTGCATCAAATTTTATATTTAGCTTGAACATTTCTCTGTGGAAACTATTCAGATGATTCAGAAGTCCCCAGCTATGGGCAACTGGATGATTGGCAGATTCATCACACCCATTCGTGCATCACATATCACACAGAGTTTTTTGGCAAAACATCAAATCACCTAGGTGACTCAACCCCGCCACAGCCAAGACTTGGCGCCCTGCCACTTCTTGCTTTTCCCAAAACTAAAATTACCTTTGAAAGGGAACAGACTTCATACTGTCAATGAGATTCAGGAAAATACGATGAGGTAGCTGATGGCGATATGGAGAACTGTGTGAGGGCCCAAAGTGTCTATTTTGAAGGGGACTGAGTCCTCATTGTCCTGTGTACAATGGTTCTTGTATCTTATATCCCCTTCAGTGAGCATCTTTATTTTTCATATTACATGGCTGGATACCTTCTGGACAGACCTCAATATCCTGTGTAGATTTCTATAATATCACAACAATCAAGATACAGAAGGAGTCTATCGCCACAAGCAGTTCCTTCATGATAATCCTTTAAAAGTATATCTTTCCCAACCCACCCTCCCAATTATCCCTAAACTTTGACAAACACTAATCTATTCTGCATCTCTACACTTCTGTCATTTCAGGATGTTATATAAATGGGAACACACAATATGTGATCTTTTGGCATTGACTTTTTTTTTTCACTTACTGGACTGCCTTTGAGATCTACACAAGTTCTTGCATGTATCAATATTCTATTCCTTTTTATAGCTAAGTAGTATTCCATGGTACGGATATACAACTGTGTTTAACAATTTACCTTTTGAGGGTTATTTTAGTTGTTTTCAGTGTTTGGCTATTACAAATAAAGCTGCTATTAACACTCATTTACAAGTTTTTGTTTAGACATAGTTTTTGCTTTTCTGGAATAAATGCCGAAGAATGCAGCTGCTGGGTTCTTTCATAACTGTATATTTAATTTTTAATGAAGCTGCTAGATATTTTCCATACCAGTTCTTTTATCTTGTATTCCCACCAGCTATGTATGACAGGTTCATTTCCCCACATCCTTGGCAGTATTTTAGTGACCCTGATAGGTGTACAATATCTCATGGTGATCTTTAATTTACATTTCCTTAATGGTCAGTGACATTGAAATGTTGAATAATTTTTATTTGCTTATTTCTCATCTGAATATGTTCTTATAGAAACATCTTTTTATTTTTCATCATCTAATTGTATTACTGAAACAAAGTCCACATGTTCATTGTTCTGAAACGCCAAAACTCAAAATGTTGGGGCTTAGAGTAAGGAAATGTTTATTGGTGGATTTATTTATCACTGGATAAGACCAAGAGTTATTTAAGGGGTTGGGGGAACAGGTATGCAGAAGTACCTGTGGGGCAAATTTTAACTGGAAGACCTTGGAACTAAGCCATTTATTGTAGGGGGTCACCAATCTCCCTGCACAAGAGAGAGGCGCCTGGATCTCCCTGCACAAGAGACTAGGCTTGTAAAGGTTTCCAGTGCTGAAGTTCAGGTTATATCCTGGTTCTTTGGCTCTGCCAGGGAGTGGTGAGGCAGAGAGTGAGGCTTAGGTTCTGGGTGCTTTTGGAGGTCAAAGTTCTCTCCTCTGCACATGCTTTGGCTGCATGACTGGCAGTTTTGGTCTCTTATCTCTGAAGAGCAGCTCAGTATCTCATTAAACAGGACAGGACCATTCTGAACTGGTTCTGTGGTTAAAGTTGGATTATTTTTTGTTTTTACTATAGAATTTTTTAGTTCTTTATTTATTCTAGATATGGATTCTCTGACAGATACCTGATTTGCAAATGCTTTCTTAAAACCTGTAACTTATTCTTTTATCCTCTTTTGTAGTCTTTTGCAGGGTAAATTTTGTTTTAATTTTCATAAAGTCCAATTTATCAGTTTTTCTCTTACGAATCATATTTTTGGTTTGATGGTAAAGAAATTTTCACCAGGCTCTACATCTCAAAGGTTTCTTTTTATATTGTTGTCTAAAAGTTTTATTGTTTTACATTTTATAGTTAAGCTTTCATTTTGAATAAATATTTGTATAAATTGTAAGTTTTGGTAAATGTTTATTATTTATTTAAACTTTGCCTATGGATATCCAATATTTCAGCACCTTTCGGTTCAAAGGTTATCCTTTCTTCCTTGTGTTTTTTCATCTTTACAAATTAAAACATTAGTTGATTGTATTTGTGTGAGGGCTATTTTTGAGTTCTCTCCTCTATTCCATTGATCTGTTTGTCTATCCTTTTGCCTATACTTCATGAACTTGATTAAAATAGCTATACAATAAGCTCCTTCCACTTTTTTCTCCATTTCCAAAATTGTTTTAGCTACTCTGGTTCTCTTAACTTTTGAAATAAGTTTGATAATATTTTTTATATCTACAAAAATTCTTCCTGGAAATTTGATAAGAATGGCATGAAAAATATATGTGTAAATTTGGGAAGAATTAACATCTTTAGTATTTGAACCTTCCAATTTGTAAGCATACTATGTCTATATGTATTTAGGTCTCTCTCTCACTTTTTTAATCCTCACCTGAGGATATGTTTATTGATTTTAGAGAGAGAAGAAGTAATAGAGAGAGAGAGAGAGAGAAGCATCAATGCAGAGAAAAACACCAATCAGTTACCCCACACACATGTCTCAACCAGGGATTGAACCCGCAACCTAGGTGTTTGCCATGACCCAGTGATCAAACATACAACCTTTTGGTGTTTGGGACAATGTTCCAACCAACCAAGTCACCTGGCCAGGGCTAGATCTTTTTTTTCTTAGTTTAAAAGTTAGCATACATGTCCTTTACATGTTTACCACTAAGTATTTCACTTTATTGAGTAATTGTAAACAGTAAATGGTATTTTATATTTAATTTTGGTTTCCACATTTTTCATATTTCCATATTTCATTTTTATGTTTTCACTTGTTTTCATCATGCTTCTTACTGTTTCCTGAAGAATTTTTTGGATGATTTAAAAGTATTATCATATAATTCTAACATTTGTATTACCTTTATGTTGCCATCTGTTAATTACTTTTTGTCACTCAAGTGGAAATGCTTCTGGTTCATAGCCTATTGGGTGATTTTTGGCTAAAACATGGACATTTTGGGTACTATGTTGTGAGACTATGTATCTTATTTAAATCTTGTGTTTTAGCAGGCTTCCTCGGGCACTTATAGGGCAGAGGAGCACTGTTTTGTTTTCGTCAGGTTAAGACTTCTAGGTTCCGCAATCGGTTTCTGTGATACTGCAGGTAAGAAGTGCTTCTTTACTGATGAATGGAGATAGGAGCTTAGGTTTCCCACTAGGGTTCACTGATATCAACCTCCCTAGGATGGGGAGGGGTACCTAGTTACAGCAGTGAGGTCGTAGCCATATTACTATTTTTATTTTATTATTTATGTATATATTTAGTGGTGATGAAAGGTCCAGTTTTTCACTAGGTTTCCTCGGATACACCAGACACCACCCTGTCAGGGAGTGGAGCAGGACCTTCGTTAGAGTCAGATGGAGGTGAAAGTCCAGGTATCTCACATGGTCTCTACTGACAGCCTCTTAGGATGAGGTTTTTACTAAGAAAGTATGAAAGTCCTGGCTCTTTATTCTGTCTTCCCCAAAACCATACTGAAGAAGGAAATGCCCTTAACAACCCCACAAGGGTAAAAGTCTAGGGTTTCCACTTGGGTGTCTTACAGTATTTGTCAGGAATGGGTTAACTATTTTCTCAGTTTTCTGTTTGGCCAGGCTGTCCCTTTTGCTAGTCCTTGGCTAGAGAAAGCAAGATTTCCTCGGGGCTTTTTTGGTCTGTGCCTCCTGATGTTTCTGGATTACCAGTTTTCCCTATACCCAGCCTCCCACATAGACATATAAAAGAAGGCATTTTACATCATTCCCTATATAATAGTAAAAATACTATGTATGATACTATACATAGTGGGTACATACCATTATACATTTATCAAAATCCATAGACTGTATAACACCAAGAATGAAAATGACTGACTCTGGGGGATATGGCACGTCAATGTGGGTTCATCACATGTAACAAATATACCACTTTGGTGAGTGATGTTGATAATAAGGGAGGGTATACACACGTTAGGGTGGGGTGTATATGGGAAATCTCGGTAACTTCCACTCAATTTAGTGGTGAGCCTAAAATTGCTCTAAAAATAAAGTCTATTAAAAGTGAAAAAAAATTTAAATGTTTATTATTCAATATGACATTCCATTAAAGTTAACTACAAAAACTTTATCTCTTTTCCTTCAAGTCCCTGAAGTTGTCTTGGATTTGAGAGAATTAGTTAGATGATAAGTTGGCTTAATTTGTTTTTAAATGAGATTCCTTTTAGGAAAACAGAATCTCTCAACTTCTATAGTAATGAATCATCATCTCATGTTTATGGTTATTTGAAGAGTTACCAAGGCAGCCAAACAGAACCATCTGTATAATTCTTTATAGTGATGTAAACTATCTTTTGGGGAATTATTTATAGAAACAGAGTATATAGGCTTTTTTTTTCTCTTGTGGTCCCTGTTATTTCTTCTTTTATTTATTTATTTTTAAGTTTTTCAATTATAATTTACATGCACCTCTATTTTTATTGCAGCACTGTTTACAATAGCCAAGCTATGGAGCAACCCGAGTGCCCATCAATAGATGAGTCCTGTGGTCTCTTTTGAGGAAATTTTCTTTTCTTTTTCCTGGAAGAATGGCTCATTTATAATGGGTTTTAAATGACTCCTAGTTGCATTTAGCACTTGAGCAAAATAAAAATAATCGCTAAACTAAATATTAAAGCTGAGAGTATAAAAATATATGTTTTATTTATATTTTTCTGTAGAATTTGACTTCTATGTTTTACAGGTATTGAAATAAATCTCTTATTAATTGCTTTTAATTACATGAATACATTGGACTGAAATACAGCCATTGGAAACCACTGTAAAGATAGCATAATAGTTCCCATGTCATTCTACAATTAGAGAAGAGTCATAATTCCTTGTGTATTAGATTTTAATTTTTCCTTTGCAAGGCAAAGAAAAACAAACAAATATACTTGTAGCTGTAGCTGTCTTTTAATATCTTTAAATTGTTTATAAATTTAGACATATGGGGCATACTGTATATCTCCCTAATGGTTCTTATGCATCATGAGATTGGCATAAAATTAAGTGAGGCTGAAATAAGAATGAAAGAAAAGTCAACATACTAAACCATTTTGCCTTAAAAGGGAACAATCTGGCTTAACTGTGATGCTGAGATGAACAGGAATTTGCTCCATTCTATCTTGCTATTAAACAATATATAACCTAATAAACTATATAATAGATTCAAGTATGAAAGGAGATAATGGATCAGCTTCTTAGAGACTGGCAAAGCTTTAAAATCAGCTTGATGTTTCCATAGACATATGCTGGATTTAAGACACAGCCCAAAACTTAAAATTAAAGAAGGAACTAAGTCCTTTTGATGCCTCAAACATTGTCTTAGCCCTTTCTGAGATGGATATAGATATTTTTATGGAAGTAATTCACTTCTTGATCTCTACAGTCAAGCATACATACATATATGCATACATGCATACAGTAATTAATTAATGCTTATTAATATATATTTTATACATGTCTAAAACAAATTAATTATATGTCAGGGAATTACTTCTCAGCATAAATAAAATTTTCTAGCATAATCTGCTTATCTGGTAACTGTTCTCTCTATATCCATTTATCCGTCTATATAAAACATACCTTTAAGCCCTTATCTATAAAATCTAGCTAAATGCATAGGTCTACAAGAATTTACAAGCACTTATTTTTGTACTTTGCTTCAGACACAGCTTCGTTATTTCAACCATGCATTGTACTCACGTACATCTCAGGATCCTTCGGCTTAGATCAAGCCAATAGTATGCAAGAAAATAATATAAATGCCATTTGGTACCTGGAATAACATAGCATTTTGAAAGGTAGGAATATGACACTCTGGGGAAATTCTTTATGACTTCCAAGAATATTCTAATGACCTGGGTAATGAATTCCCTTGTCAATTTAATAAATACTTAACATTCAAACTCTGCTTACTAACATTCATGGAGATGATTTCAGGCCAGGGAGTCACATGCCTTCCCTTCCTTTTAATCTTTGAGAACCTGGAGCATCCCTGTGCACCTCCAGAACTGTGCATGCACAAAGGACCTACTGAGATTTATGATAATGCATTTGCTGGTACATTCCACAATGTGTGAAGGGCACAACTATATAAATAAAATGAAATTATGTATTATCAAAAAGCTGCTTATATATTCCCAGAGATGTATTGCTTCTGTATTTATGTAGGAGTAAAAATAAAGTGTACGTTTTAAAGTATTAGTGAGTATTTCAAGTCTAGAATCATAAAACAACGCAGAAACAGATTACTTTTTTGAAGTCCTTTGTCTTTGATCGGTTAGTCCTACAAATAGTAAATTACTCATAGTACACATTTATCATATGCTGACTGTCTCCCAGAATAACCTAGTTAGAAGAAAGTAAGCAGAAAAGGTAGGTCGAGAGCAAATTCAAAGGAATATTAGAAACATAATACATATTTTCTTGCAAGTTTTTAAACAATTAATTATTAAATTCATTTTGTTCTAACCCAGAGCTGATAGTTTTGTTCACTTCTAAAATGTCTTGAAAGTTTGCTTCCTTTAAAAGTCAAACAATATTTATTGTGAGGCTATAAGATACTAGCTGAGCTGAGGTGTTCTTTTAAAGAAGTTTCTGCTTTAGTTGCTGGCATCATTCTTCCAACCAAATGGAAGTCCTATGCTTATCCTTTTTTTAACAATTGTACTTGCATTTCTTCATTTCTTCATCTACTGTTACTGATTGCCTTTAAGTGCAAAGTCATCTTTACATCCAAAACTAAAGAGTTTTCTTAAAATATTATCTTGCATGATCTAGAGTTTAATAATCATAAATACTTATGTTTACTTAAGCTGTTTACTTAAGGGTTCAATAGATATTATCTTATCTAATCATTCAACTAATCCTGTAAGATTTTGAGCTTTCATATTAGTTACAGATGAGGAAATTAAGCTGTGAGCAAGCTGATTTAAATTTATTTTATTTTTTTCACTTATTGTTTTTCTTTATTTTTTTAAAATTGTTGTTCAGTTACAGTTGTCCTACCTTTTTCCCCATTGCTCTCCCTTGCCTCACACCCCCACTCCCACAGTCAACACCCCCCCATTGTCCGTTCCCATGAGTCCTCTATTCATGCTCCTTTGCTTATCCCTTCCCCTTCTTTCCCCTATAATTCCCCTCCCCCACCCCCTCTGGACACTGTCACGTTGCTCTGTATTTCCAAGTCCCTGATTCTATTTTGCTCATTTGTTTTGTTGATTAGGTTCCACTTATAGGTGAGAGAATACCATAGACTTTTGATATTTGGCTTTCACCGCCTGGCTTATTTCACTTATCATAATGTTCTCCAGTTCCATCCATGCTGTGGTGTAGGGTAGGAGTTACTTCCCTTTCTTTCTGCTGCATTGCATTCGATTGTGTAAATGTACTACAGTTTTTTGATCCATTCATTTACTGATGGGCAGATAGGCTATTTCCAGCACTCGGCTCTTGCAAATAATGCTGCTATGAACATTGAGGCACATAGGTACTTCTGAATTGGTGATTCAGGATTCTTGGAGTGTAATCTCAGCAGTGGAAATGCTAGATCTAAAGACAGTTCCATCTTTAGTTTTTTGAGGAAACTCCACACTGTTTTCCACAGAGGCTGTACCAGTCTGCAATCCCATGAGCAGTGTATGAGGGTTCTGTTTTCTCCACAGCCTCACCAGCACTTGTTGTTTGTTGATTTATTAATGATGGCCATTCTGACAGGTGCGGGGTGATATCTCATTGTGGTTTTAATTTGCGTTTCCCTAATAGCTAGTAATGTTGAGCATTTTTTCATGTATCTGTGTGCCCTCTGTATGCTCTCCTTGGAGAAGTGTCAGTTCCTTTGCCCATTTTTTGATTGGATTGTTTGTCTTCCTGGTGTAGAGTCATGTGATTTCTTTATATATTTGGAGATTAAACCCTTGTCAGAGGTATCATTGGCAAATATGTTTTCCCATACGGCTGATTCCTGTCCATTTTGTTAAAGTTTTCTTTAGCTGTGCAGAAGCTTTTTAGTTTGATGTAGTCCCATTTGTTTATTGTTTCCTTTATATCCCTTGTCTTATGGGTCATATCAGTAAAAATATTGCTGGGTGGGATATTGAAATTTTCCTGCCTATGTTGTCCTCTAGGACTTTTATGGTGCCATGGCTTATATTTAAGTCTTTTATCCATCTTGAGATTATTTTGGTGTATGGTATAAGTCAGCGGTCGAGTTTCAGTTTTTCTTCATGTACTTACCCAGATATCCCAGCAACCTTTATTGAAGAGTCTATTTTTACTCCATTTTATCTCCTGCCCCCTTTGTCAAATATTAACTGACCGTATTGACATGGGTTTATTTCTGGGCTCTCTATTCTGTTCCATTGGTCTTCGTGTCTGTTCTTATGCCAGTACCAGATGGTTTTTGAAGTCACACAACTACAAGTTGGCAGAGCTAGAATTTGAATTCAGATGGAGTCCAGAGCCTATGAGTTTAACTGTTTATAAAGATGGCTTCTTTACATTTGTATTTTCCTTCAAATGGGTTATTGAAGTAAAAGTTAAGATCTTACCTAACTATGGACAAACAGATATTCTATTAATATATCTCATGGCCTTTTACAAACCTAGGACTAAAATAAGATCATGGAAATTCCTCTGAATGCCTTGGCCTTGAGCCAATCCATGTCTCAGAATGGGAATGATTTCAGCCTGTGCCTTATAACCTGGATCCAGAAGTAGCTTTGAAACTTATAAGGCACTAATGGGATACATTCTTTGCCAGACAATGGACACACTGAGATTCCAATTAGCCATATAGAAATAAAAATTATTCAATATTTTAAGATATAAACATCTAAAATATAAATCATTTCTGTTTATTCACACATCATTATTCAGTGATTTGTCTAAAGCTTTTCATAAAGTAAATGTATTCTGATTTATTTTTCATGTAAAAAAATGAAAAGGATTTTTCAGCAGAAAAGCCATATGGTCTTCTACAATTCAGGGAAATGATATGAGGACTATCCAATAGAGTCACTGGAGAAGTATGCATTATCGAAACACATTCTGCAACTCTTGAGCAAGAAAAACTGAGGTCAATCAACAAGAAACTCTTGTCAGGATCCTGGTATTATCAGAATTTATTCAGTTTACTTTCTGAAGATCATTTGACTCCATATACCAGTAACAAACATTACCAGTTGTAGTTTCCTGACTTTTCTGAATGGAGAGTGAAGAGGCAAGACAAATTTTTTGTTTTGATGCTAATTGACTTTGAAATCACTTTTGAAACAAAACTTGCTTTTGATGAAGATGTAATCTGATGTTAGTGCACAGAAAATGAAAAAATGGCAAGTATGTTCAGAGAGCTATGATTTAGAAGTCAGAACATGTAGAGTTACAGTTGTAGAGATTAGGAGAGTTAATTGCCTTACAAACTTGATTGAATGCACAGAAAGAAAGTGCCCATTGTTTAAAAGAGAATTTGAGAGACAACTAAATCTTTTACTATAAAACCTCTATGTTCTTTTGTTGCATGTCAGTGAGGTGGGAGAGTTCCATGAGTTTAAACTGAGCAGAAATTTAAGGAACAGAGAAAAAAGCACAATGCAAAAAAATGTCTAAAATTTTCTCCTCTCTGGAATATATCAACTTTTATGTGCACATTACTTGAGCTAAAATGTACAAATTTAAGAGTTATGCTAAAGATACCTATCACTCTAATGAAAATTTGGAATGGGAATGAGAACTGTTTATAATAACTTTATATTGTTATAGCTTGATACATTCTGAAAATTGCCTTTACCTAACAACCTTGTCAACAAAAAAAAGTGTATATGTTAATAATAGAATTCTTTCTTTCCTTATTGCAGTATGAGAGTACAACCATATATATTCTAATATTGTTCTGTTTATTGATCCCCAACAGCATTATTACTGTTATTCAATCTTTATTGAAAGTACACTGTGAACAAAAGCTGTTCTGTAGAGAGAATAGGCATGGTTCTGACATTTAAGTCATTTGCAAACATCCCGAAGTATTCAAGCATACTTTTCACTTAGTGTAATTTAACAATTATAAATCATAGCTTAAAATTTTATGCTGGCATATTTGTTTTAATTTTTTATATTTGTTTTTCTAGCATGCATCATATTCTCTTGATTGCATAAACCAGGGAACTGAGAGTTTGCAGTACCAGGTTACCACATTCATATCTGAGATACAACATAACAACTTCTCTGTGTTTATAACAGATTTAATATACTAGAGAGTGGTTACCATATAGCAGAAACTTAAAATATTTGTGGAAATGGGAAAAATCTATGTATAGACTTGATATTGATTATTGAAATGCATTAATTTATGAAATTTAAAATTCCTTTTGGAATTCTTCAGATCATTCAGAAGAGTATTGTGAGATGATTCTTTATTGTGTTTCCTTTGCACATCATTTCTCTATATTCCACAGTTCTAGAATAATTTCTCTCTGACAGAAATCTGTCTTTTTAGCTCATGTATTTTTCAAGTAAGAAATTATAAACTCATTTTACATCTGTTAGTTTCTCAAGTTAATTTTTAAGCCCCTCTCTTATTTACTTCCTCTCACTGTGTACATACATTCTAATACATCCTTAACCCTTCTGCCACTAACAAGTTTACTATAGTATGACTTGGATTTGAACCAGAAGATAATATGCATGCAATTAAAGGTTCCTTATTCTTATGTCCAATTACACTAGCCTCAAAGTCTATGAGGAAATATTAGGTAGAGAAAATGAAATGGAAATGGAGAAAGAGAAATGGATAAATATGAAACAAAGAGAAAGCCATGATAGAGACATGCATTTAGAAATTAGGGGAAGTAGAGGAATCAAGACAGTGACTGCAGAGAAATAAAAGATAAGGAGCAGTCAATTACATGTTTAAATTGAGATTTTCCAAAGCAATAAGGAAGTCCTCTATGTTTTCACACATATAGGGGTACTCATAGGAAACTTGGTTACTGGACCCAGAAAAGTAGTAAATGTTTCCCTTCAGTTATATACTTGAGTACTCAGGCTAATTAGCAGTGAATGAAATGATGGCCCTCCCTTAAAAAAAAATTCTACCCTGTATGTGACCTCATTTATAAAATGGATCATTGCAAATATAACTAAATTAATGATTTTGAGATGAAATAATTCTGGATTAACCCAATGGACTCTAAATCCAGTGAAGACTGTTCTTATAAGAGATTGTAAAGGAGAAGAGATGGAGCAAAAGAGAAGAAGGTCACGTGAATATGGAGACAGAGATTGGAGTTGTTCAGACACAAACCAAGGGACACCTGGGGCTGCCAGAAGCTAGAAGAAGCAAGGAAGGATTCTACTGTACAAGAGCAAGAACTTAGATTTTGTACTTTTGGTCCATACAATTGTGAGAGAATAAATTTCTCTTTTTTAAGTTACCAGGTTTGTGGGTATTTTTTATAGCATTCCTAGGAAACAACTACATTACCTATACTGCCTCTCTAGTGATGAGTTATAAAACAAAAAAAGCAAGAGTATGTGAAAATTACTATACACTGACATTAATAACTTAATTTTTTTTCTTTCTGCCCACATTTTCACCAGGATTCCTTATTTCTGAGATTCCATTCTCCCAACACACTCTTGTGCCAGAAGTAAACAAAATCCCAGAACAATGGAAGAGAATGGAGATTGAGAAGGCATCTATAATCTAAAGTGTGCACAGCATTGCATCATTTCTGAGACCATTTGATATGTGCCAATTTAAAATGGCAACATATCGAAGACAGCTTGTACTCTGTTAAATCTGAAAGATCATTTACTAATGATGAATAGGTTCTCCATACACTAAAGTAAGTCACTTCACACATTTCTGCTTATCAAGCAACAAGAATATCATTAATGCTATAAAAAATGAGAGCATGATAAATTATACTTGAAACTGTAAAGGTGGGAATGGGAATATACTGCTATATTCCCTTTGTTTCATCAGCTACTTTAAAGCCAGTTGAGCGGGTTGCTGCTAAATTTGATAAAAGACTGACAGAACATATTTTGGCATCCAGATTATATTTTTAAGTTGAATAAAACTGGAGTTGTTTTTCCCTTTAATATTATGAGCAGGTTCATCCAGAATCATCTTGGCTACATCTGGAAGCAATTAAGAATATGTAGGAAAAATTAAAGTTCTAGGAAACTATTCTTTTTTTTTTTTAATCTCTAATACATCACAGCAGTTAAATTGTGAATTGGTCACAAGAGAAAACTTGTCATGGTGACTCATGTAAATTATTGAAACTGCATTCATTTGGGAAATAGACCCCACTAGTCCTTAATTTTACCTTATGATTTTCCAAAGTAACCAAATATCATTGCTTATTCTAAGTTAACCTCTTGATACCATTTCTTTCAATAAAAATATGATACTAATGCTTTACTTTGGTCATAACTCAAAACTAACAAAAGATATAAGGAAAACAAATGGGTCTCACTTACACCTTCTTCTCATGGAATCCTAGTTAAACACACATTCATAGATAATGGGAACTGAGTCAAAATGTTCAGCCTGACTCGTTGCTCCTGTCTCCTGGGCATAGATACCTGTCTTTTAGCCTTTCAAGGAAAAGAAAAGTATTAATTTTCTAGTGATATCCACAACAGTCAATTTGCTTATAAGCTTCCAGAAGACCTTTTTTTTTTCAAGCAGTAGGTAACATATCCTTAGCATTTCTTGGAAGAGCTTTGATGCTTATCTAAAATTTATTCATTTAACGAATATAAAAATTAGAGATCTAGGAAGTTGAATAAGTATCTGCAAGCCCAAGTTACAAAATAAAATCTACCTTAGTTAAATTAACATTAATCTATAATTTCATCATGAGTGAGAGTATAGCAGCATTTCCAAAGGCTGTAAAAGCATATGTATTTCCAACAAGAAATTTTTCACTTGCAAATATATATGAGAACAAAATATTTGAAAGGAGGGCAAAGGTGAATAAGAAAAAATACAAAGATTTGGAAAGTTTTCTTGATAATTCAATAATAGTTTTATTTCCTCCCCCACTATTTCCCTCATACTACATTAGATTTAGAAGCTCTCCCAATGAATAAGATACTGTTTCTTACCTTAAAAATATAAAACATCATGGTATATAACATTCAACAAACTATTTAGTCAACTGAGATAAAGGATGCTATGGGAATAGGATAAAAGATGAATTATTTCTTCCTGGGGAGATTAGGGAAATTAGTCTAGAGCTGGAAACTACATTGAGTCTAGATGAATAGAAGTTAGCTAATTAAAGAAGAGTAGGAGGGCATTCTTGAAAAAGGAAACAATATATAAAATAAATCTATTTAAATCTGCAACAGTATCAGGTTTACAGAAAACCACGTTTTGTTTTTTTTCTTATTTTTAACCCACTGGACTTATATTAGGGAAGAATTATGGGAGATGAGTCTACAGAGATAGTGGCTAATAATCACGGTCCTTGCATGCTCTTTTGGGAACTGTAGCCAGTAGAGCACAGGTAACAGACAGCACCGAGTATTTAGACAATGGTAGCAGAAATATCATTTTATAATTATAGACAGTTTATTCTAAAAACCATAATCAAGGTGAAATCAGAGGCAAAGAGACAGTATCAGACACACCTTAAAAATGAGTTCAGAAGGAATGGACTAAAAGCACGGGTGGGCGGGGGTGGGGGTGGGGCGGAATAAGAAATGTCAAAGATTAAGTTGTAAAAATTTACCAGACATGATAGTAAGACAGAAAGGGGAAAATTCTCGATTTTTTTTTTTTTACCTTGCATGACTGAAACTGAACTGTAATACCCTCGATAAGGAGCATGCAGGGTATAAAAGACAGTGAGTTCATTATTAGATGTATTGAATTTAAGGTGCTCATGAGACCAGCTGAGATGTTTAGTAGAATGGAAATGCATATCACATCAAGCGCTTGAAATTTAGGAATTCAGTTAGGAATGGAGATTCATAGTCAGGGGTCACCATTATTACAACTGGTTGTGAAAAATAATTAGAGAAATGAGATTACCCAAAATGTAAAATGAAATCAGGATTGACCAAAGTCGGAATTTTAGTGAGCAAAATGACTAGTGGAAAGGCAAAGGAAAAAGAGAGAAATATAAGAGTAAGAAATGTAACCAAACACAGGTCCAGCTGCCTGCCACTACAAAAGCCAATACCTGAAGGGCAGGTGTTGGTGTAAAAAGAAAAGAGGTTGGTGTAAAAAGGTGCTGTCAGTCTGGAAGACAGGGGACCCTCACCGCAAAGGCCATCTCCCTGGGAAGATGGGGGACACGTGTCTTGAAGCCCATGTCCACATCTCAGTGGATGTAGAGGCTTTTATAAGGAGGGAGAGAGAAATAGAACAAAGAGATCAAGGAAGGGGGTTGAAATGTTCTTATTATGCAGTCGAGCACAACCCATCCTGATAAGGTAAGTGAGGGTCCAGTGTGCCTCATCCTGGATTCACAGCATCCTGACCTCATGTCCTCCTGAATTTACATCGTCCTGGCTCCATGGCTGAAGGTCAGCAAATCTCCTGGGGCTGAGGTGCCTGGAGATCAGAGGCTGTACCTTTTGAAGCTAGTTCCTAGGATTCTTATACAAACGTGCTGTTTATCTATAAACTACATATTAGTCAGAGTCAGCACTTTCAGGAACAATGTCAAAAGAATGGTGGGGTGGGTAGTTTCCCACCCTTACAATTTTCCACTGTTACCGAAAGAGTTAGAGAATGTGGGTGCTTAAAGAGAGAGTAGAATTTTCAGAAAGTGGTGTATGGTAATCAACAAAGTGTCACTGAAAAGAATCCATTGGAACTGGCAAAAGAATAGTCATTATTGACTTCTCAAGAACACTTCCATTGGAGTAAAACAAATATAAAGCATACTGTTGGAAAATAAGTGGGAGCTTTCATTTATCAATGGTGAATTGATACTACGCATTTCTGGCCCTCCTGGAAACCCAGATAAGTGACAGTGAGTACTTTTTAAAGCTATAAGACCAAAAAGACTAAGGAAAAATGATATTACACTATAATATTAAATTTTGTAACATGGGAAGCAAATACATGAACAGCGACTGACTCTATAAGAGAAAAAGCCAGAACATGACAGATAATTAGGTGCCAATAAAAAGCGTGAGCATTTGTGCAGCAGAGCCAAGGAATGTTTCAAGAATTGAATCTCTGATTGTGAAGTAACTGTGGGTGTGAAGTAAGGCTAAAAGTAAAAGATTTGTTTAAAGTTTGTTTTTAGTAGTAAATAGCTTCACAGATCTTCTCCCCCAGTCCAAAATAAGGCAACTGCCCTTCCTTGAGCTCTGCAGGGAGAGAGAAAAAAAAAAGGCCTATTATCTGGAGATATTTAATTACAGAGACTCTGGGTTGGGAACAGTTGGAACAGCTGAGGTCGAAGATGAGGCATTCTCCTCTAAACCTGAATAAGGTGATTTATGTTGTCCTGAGTGGCGATGTTCTCGCCCCCGCGCTGCCTGCCTCCCGCAGCCCTGGCTTGCGTGCTCTTGCTGTGTGGGCGCATGACGGAAGGAATGCTTTCTGGGGAAAGTAATACTGCCCTGAATAATATTAGAAAACCATGAGTTATATTTAAAAACCTTGTACCTCAGCCCAAATAAACTAATATGTGGTCATGTGCTCATGATTCAAAAGCAATTAGAGATAGAGATGACAGACAGAGAGATAGAGAGAAAGAACTAGAGCTAGAGATAGGGATAGGGATATATTCCCATTAGAACACTAATTTCCATTAGTGTTTGCTTGGACAGAAAAGGATCATTAGATATTTTTTTAAATGCCCTTAAAACAAAAGATACATATGAAAACCCCAATCAAGAAAAAAGAACTATAGAACAACAGAGTATAAAAAAGTATTTACATGAAATTAGAATTCTCTTCAAAGCTGAAAGACTATCCTACATTTGTGAATTGAGTGTTTAGAAAATAAGAAAACAATTTTTAGAAATTAAAATTTTCATGACAAAAATAACAATTGAAATGTTATAAAAAAGATGTAGAGAAAAATCAGAAAGAACAAAAAAAATATTTTAATAGAAGGAAAAAATGTTTTCAAATGGCTCAACCTCGAAGGCCAATCAATAAGAAATCTAAATGGAGAGAGACAACAATGGGTGGGATGTTATGAAAACATTATTTAGGAAAGTTTTGTAAAATAGGAGGATATAATTTTCCAGATTGAAAGGCTCGGTGAGTACCTATATCATAGCTCAGCTTCATAAAACACTCATACCAGTACTTATCCTGAGAAAATTTTAAAACACTGGGGAAAAGTCCTAAGAACATCCAGAGAGAGAGAGAAAAAAAAAATGGGTTGCATATGAAGGACATAGAGGATCTCAAACAAAGGAATAAAAATATAATCTTCTAAACAGCTGCACTCCAAGCTAGCTAAAAAAGATCAGGACAACGTATTCAATTGTAAACCAAAGTATTTTCCAACCTGGAAATCTATGAATCTCAGCCATTATAAATTAATATAAAGATAAAGATCTTTTTGAAAGATGTGAGGGCTGAAACTAATTTATCTTGATGTAATCTTTTTTGGGGATGCTATAGAATAACTATATAGAAAATAATTCAGGTTCCACAAATCAGAAATTGAAACAGAAGAGACATAAAGGGAAGACTAATGAAAATTCAATTCTGATTGGAACAGGAGAAGTGAGAATTTCAGGATGGGCATTTCATATACACACATAAGGAACTGATAAAATGCTTCATGTGTTTGACTCTGGGAGAGCAGTGTGTGTGAGTATATATGTGATGGAAGCAGTAGTAGTGTTGCAAAGAAGTAAAAAAAAAAGAGCTATTAAATAAGTGGATCAAAAAACTATGGTACATTTACACAATGGAATACTATAGCAGAAAGAAAGAAGGAGCTCATACCATTTGTGACAGCATGGATGGATCTGGAAAGCATTATGCTAAGTGAAATAAGCCAGGTGGTGAAAGATAAATACCATGATTTCACTTATAAGTGGATACTAATCAACAGAATAAACAAGCAACTAAAATGAACCCAGAGACTCTGAAGAGAAGACCAACCTGATAGTGAACAGAGGAGAGCAGGGAGGAGAAGACAGGGGAGTGGGGACAGGAAGTGCAGTCAAGGAACATATATGGGGGACTCATGGACAAAGCCAAGGGGGGTTGGACTGAGGGTGGGGGATGGGGATGCAAGGAGCAGGGGCAGTGGTGGGGGAAAATGGACAAAACTGTACTTGTCCATTTATGTACCAACAATAAAATGTACTTGTCCATTTGTGTACCAACAATAAAAAGAAATAGAAAAAATAAAAAAAATTGAAAAGAGCTATATCTTCACCATTCATGCTAAGAAACCAACAGATAATGTAAAAATATTGAAGAAAATCACAAAATAGTAGTAAAAACTCAATATTTAAAATATGGAGTTCATATGGTTTATAAGCTTTTGCACATTATATGGGAAATTATATTGGAATATTCAGAAACCATATTTCTAAAATTTAACATCTCTAGGCTTTCATTTCCACTTGAAAAAATGTGTAACATATATCTCAAAGGACAGCAGAAATTTTCAAAACTTTAAGCCAAAATGATAAACATTGACTCAATTGTAATTTTCACAAAATCAGAATATCAATAGATTCCAAAAATGCTACTTTTAAATGATACAAACAGTGTGTTCTATAGTTCAGACAACTAAACTGATTTTATTTCATCTGGAAAATTTATTTCTCTTTTCCCTTCAGTGCTGGCCCCCCTCTGAGGCAGAGTTCGCTAAAAGTGCACCAATATCTGTTCTCCATTTTTTCTGTTAAAATAGAATCTCTGATTTTTACCTAGGCACATGACTTTCCAGATACAGAACAAATTTATCATCCTTTTTTTGACACTAATTTTGACTGCAAACAGAAGAACTTTGTGATGGTACCTTTTATGTGTCAACTTGACTGGGCCACAGGTTATCCAATATCTGGTTAAGCATTATTTTAACTGTGTCTGTGAGAATGTTTCTTGGAGAGATTAACATCTGAATTGGCAGACCGAGTAAACACACCGTCTTCCCCAGTATGGGTGGGCCTCACTGAATTCACTGAGGACTGAACAAGAAAGAATTTGCTTCCTGCCTGATTGCGTTCCAGCTGGGACATCTGTCTCCGCTGATCTTCTCCTGCCTTCAGACTAAAACTGTAAAATATGCTATCAGCTCTTCTGGTCTCTTGAGACTTCTCAGCCTCCATAAACAGCATGAGCTAATTCTAATAAATCTCTCTCTCTCTCTCTCTCTCTCTCTCTCTCTCTGTCTCTCTGTGGGTGTGTGCCTGTGTCCTATTGATTCAGTTTCCATGGAGTATGGTGACTAATACAGGCCTTACAGAACTTAGAACCATTGGGATACATTTTTAAAAACAAGGGGTTTGCCCTTCTGTGTACTGGATATGGGTATAATAGATAAAGCTCACGCAGCCATCTTTGTCTATTTTGGGACAAAGCCAAATGCCAAGTTAGAAGGAATTTGGTACATGGTACCATTGAGTGGCATATCATCCTGACTACCTACCCTGTACTTCAGTTATTTGGAAGAAAAATAAACTATGTTATTAAAGTCAGTGTTGTCATTTCTTTTTATTTTTTTGCCAGTCAAATAAAGTTCATTCTAACTAATACACATCCCCCAAAATGATCTCATAAAAGTTAGCATTTTTAATACTTGTTTCAATTAAATATAATTAAATATAGTGAGATTCTTTAATGCTATACCTTTCTTAATATGTTATTTTCAGTCTCCTGGAGGCAGATTCATTTTCATTCAATGACTCATTGAGAAAACATACTGTTCCTTTATGCCAGTTAACTATTTTTTTATACTTACAAACAATATGTAAGCATGAAGATGAACCATAAATCAATTGTTAATTTAAAACTAGTTTTTCCTCCAAAAAACCACATTGTCAGTGTTTGTATATATATATTTGTATAAGGTGGCCCATAATCACAGAAAGAAATGAAGAGGAAAAAAGTCATATTTTAGTTTTATATATGACATTCTTTTAAGAAATCAGCAATATTATATATGGACCAGTTACATAATGGTTGAGCCTGACTACACTTGTGCAAATTATGCAACAAAAAGCATCACGAGAAAGAATTCAAATCTCAAAAATACCACTGAACTTTTAGCTACTAATGTCTTAACCTCTATAAGCCCATTTTCAGATGTGTATGGTGGGAATAATAACAGTAACCACCCAAGGTCGCTTAGTTGTCTGGTTTACAAGAGGTAATTCAGGTACATAGGTTAGCGTAAGGGTTGGAATATGAGGAGTAGCTAGTCATTGTTATCATTAATATTAGTAGTCTGACTATGCAACAGGCATTTATGCAGACACTTAGCTCTCTGGACTAAAAAGATTGGTGGTGAGGGCTAATACTTTTAGAAATATGTATCTAAAGCCCATAAACTTTGAAATCTGACTTGCCTCAGTCTTGTGGCATCCCAGAAACCTCTGTGGTATACACCCATAAATTCTATCATGCTCTCAAGGTGTAATCGTAAGAAGGGAAAGCCTCTTAAGGGTCAACATATTGCAAGGAAGGGACAATAAAAGTGAAATTTCAAGACTAGTTTTTGGAGGCAGAGAGCTGTCCTACCAAGGATGTGGTTGGGGAGCCTGGAGCAGTGACCCTGTCACATGAGAGTCACGCAGTGCAAGAGCTCCTGCAGGGTGTTAATCGGAGTTTCTGAAACAGGCTGAAGAGCTCAAGTGGAGTCAGCCTATATTGTGATACTTTCATAACACTGGCCTCTGCAAGATTTGAATAAAGTTTTGGGGAAAGGCCTGAACAGTCGTGCTGTGAAACGGTAAGCAAAAAGGCACCATTCAACTGTGTATGAACAGCAAAGGCAGCTGGCAAACACTCTCCACTGCTTTGGATAGCCTCTCAACAATTCCAAACATTCAATTCCTTTCTTTCCTGCTTTATAAACTGAAGCACCTCATCATTTAACATTGAAAATGCATGGTAAACCCATTAGGGGTCTATCTTAACATGAACAAAGGACTAGTCTTAACATTCCAATCATAAGAGTGACCCTTAGGCATTTGCTAATTGTTTTCCCGTCTGCAGATATTAGCAATGCCTTTTATCTACATTTGCATGTACATATGCTTACATTGCTCTCATCTGTGCGTCTGCATTTATAAACAATTGCTTCATGACAGACCTCCTAAATAATTGAACAGTCTCACTCCTGAGAGCGCGGACCTACCTTTTCTCATCCTCTCTCACTTGCTACTGAGAGACACAAGAGAAAAGAAAATGGATCAACTCAAAGATGTGTTTCGGAAATCTAATTGTCAGTCCATTTCTGCTGCTGTAAATTGAGATTTGTCTGGGCATCGTGCCATGTTTTTATTCAATCTTCTGTTCCTGTATTCTGTTCTGATTCCCCATTTCTATCATTCAATGATGTGATTTTGTCATAACTCTGGAACAACTTTGCATATGTTTATTGTTTTAAAAAATAAATGTTACTCTCCAGGGAAGAATTATAAGAAGCAGTAACTTTAAGTAGTATTTCGCTCAGTAATAACTAGGGAACAAGAATGCTGACCATGCTGAATGAAGCCGCAGATAAAAAATATCCTTTAATTTTTCTTTTGATACAACCATAAATAAGTCATATCTGATTATTTTAAATAAATATTTATTAAGAATTAAATAAATTGCCAAGCCCTATGGATTCTGCTCTGAGCAAAATACTATCTATGATTTTATGCCAGGGTCTAGGAGCTCCCAGTTAACAGTATATTTAACAGGAAGTTTTTGGTTACCCACCAAATGATAGTACCGTGCAGAGTTGCAGACATAAGTAAGAATGTGCCTGTCTCTGTTCAAGGAGCTAATACTGCTGGCAGACACGTTGAATTGCAACTGGTAGTTGCTATGATAATGCTATGCAAAAGTGACTAAAAACAAAAGGGAGAAGACTTTAACCCAGGGAAGAGGTCAAAGACATTTTCTTGATGGCGTCAATGTCTGGGATGTATTCAAAAGCTGAACAAGAAATATGAAATGTAAGAGCCAACGCAGTAGTGCATGTGAGGGTGTGAGCTGACACAGACCATGGCTCTTGCCCACGGTACAAGTCCTGCAGCCTGGGTGGCACGTGAGGATGAAGGTGAGGCTGGAGAGGGGAATGTGTGTGCAAATGCAGGTTGGTTGTTGCTTCTCAAAGGGCCTTCCTGGGCAGCACCCACTGCCATGGTAAAACTGAGAATTCTACTTGGGTCAACACACTAAGGAGGCCACAGCTTCTCAGAAACGCCCTCCTCACCTCCTGCATCTATTATTATTATTGCAACAATAACTTCAATTATGACTAGCTCATTTTCAGTTCTTGAGCCCATCCTGACTTTTTCAAGTCATTTTTTGCATATCTGTTTTGTTCTACTAAGTTCTACTTTCTCAGTTTATCTTTCAAAGATAATATAATATCCTCTTTTCTAAGTCTTTGGGGAAAACCTCATTGAAAACCCTGATATGACAACATGCCAACAACACTTAGTAGACTATAATCTGTATAATAGTTAATGGACTATAGTGCACATTCACCTGTTCAAAGTTCCCAGGGGGATGACAATTTTGGCCCCAGGGCAAAGGTGAGTGGTGTCTCCTACTAACTCCTCCTAGACAGAGGACTTCTCACATTTTTAGTACATTTTGTTTTGAAGGCCCTTAAAAGTACTTATAAACATGGCCATAAAAATTTTTATAATCCCCACCCCAAAAATGGTGTCCATACAGAAAACCTACAAAATGAGGGCAACCATTGTTCCCTAAAAAATCGCCATGTTTGCAGATGACTCTCATTATAACCATAAGTGTGGGCTGAACTAATTTGCATAAATGGTGTGCACTTTAGCAAATGTAAGAGTAAGTGAGAATCCGGAAACTAGTCAAGATCCTATTAGGCTGTCTAATTATTTGCAAGCCAGTTATTCCTGGTTATATTGATATAATCGGGTAATATGCAAGATGCTTATCAGTAATATCAGATCTTTTTCAGAGCAAGAGAATCCATGATATGTTCCCAGGCTTAAATACAAAGCATTTAATGTCATTTCTAGATAAATTAAGTATTTCACTGAAAGGGAAGTAGCTTTTATTTTCAAATTTATTGCTATGATGCTGAATTTATGGTAGTTACCTTCACGGAGTAAAATATAGGGTGGAAAAGGTGACTTGCATCTTCTCTATGGTTTGCGATGTATTTTTAAATACTGCAATACTGCATTTTGCTCTTTATATTGACTTAATTTTCCAAAGTTATTAAATTCATTCACTTTTTAGTTCTATGAAAATGATCTCAGACATTTGGGAGTGGATTCCTACAAAAAAAGTTTAATTGTTTGATGTCTATAAATGAACCTAATAATAAAGGAATTCATCTGTCGGGGAAGGCCTCTCCGTATACCTCTGCCTATTGTCACGTACCTAACAGGAAAGGTGTGTATTGCAGTTTATTTTTTCCTCCTCCACAGAAGGGGGAGAAATAATTCTATTTAGTAGTGCTTACCTGTGAAGAAGAAAATATTTCTTTGCATTTATGTTGTAACTCAATAAAAACTTCCTAGGAAGAGTGTAATTTATTGGGGTTTGCCTGGGACATGTGCAGTGCTGAATGCATGCCAGCACAAAGCAAGCACGGAAAGGATACGTCGACATCAAGGCTGCATTGGACCTCACTGCTACTAGCATTAAATATAATTTTACCTTCGTTATAAATCTATTTCACTCTCTCCTTTCTTTTCTTCTTTTTCTTTTTTCTTTTTTTTTCCCCTCTCCACATTTCATTTAGAAGAAACCTGGATTTTGTCCGTAATTTGCATTTTATGCTTTTGAAAGTTTGTACCTGGAGCATTCAGATGGGTAATCCTCATTAAAATAAAGATGTATTTCTTAAATTTTTCTAAATTTTAATAAGCTGTCATGTCATTCCTTGTTTAGTGTCTAAAGCTACTTAGAAAACATAAAAACTTTCAGCTCATGGACATGGACTAAAGGGTGTGGGGATGATGAAATGGGGTGCAGGGCAGAAGGAATAAAAGGGATGAGATGGGACAGCTGTAATGGCATACTCAATAAAAGATACCAAAAATTTTTTTTAAATAAATAAATAAAAATAAAAATCCTCCCCACCCCCAAAATATAAAGGTCAAGAAGACAGTTTGCTAACATGTTGATCATGTAGTAGATGATTTTATTTTATTTCCTATTAGTTTCTGTTTTTTCTTAAAAATACTCCCAAATTGTTACTGTGAAAGAAACATTCTAAGGTTAAGGGTACTTAGCAGATTCCCCTGACCTTGGATTTCAGATCACTGGTATTACTACCTTGAAAATCTACATTTGTGGGTTTTGTCTCCAAAAACCATAAGCCATAACATTTTGAAATATAACACAATACTGTAAATTGAAATATATTAAAAACTTCTGTAAAAATTAAAGTATGGCTCTGTTTATTAAAAAAAAGAAACATAAAAACTTTCAACTAATAGGACCTTAATGATCACCTTGTCCATGGCCACATCTCCTTGTTTGACACCTGAGATCCTAAGAACTTGAGCTGCCCAAGGTCCCACAGCTAGTCATTAAATTAAATTCTCATTATTAACTAGAGTTTAGAAGCAAGGATTTCTGCCTCCAATTCATTTATTGCACTGGTTAGGTCCTGTTCCTCTCTCCGAGCAAGTATGGCAGAACAGGAGCATTGTAAGTGTTGTGTGCTTAATTAGTTGCAATTTTTCCATTTGTGATTTAATGCTTATATGGGCATTAAGTTTATTAAGAGTCCATTTTTCTTTGAGTTGTGAGTAACTGAAAGAGGTCTTTCACCTTAGAAGAGGGTGTCTCCCACACTTTTCTAGGTAACAAGTATTTTAGTCTACAAGTAGAATATCAAATATCTATTTCTCACCATGACAATGGCTGCTGAACTCTAGATATCTTCAGATGGGACATGTGAGCTGCCTGAGGGCAGGGATTCTCTCTTACCCAGCTTTGTGTCAGACCTAGGACCTGGGAGGAGATGAATTATGTTAAACAGAACAGAATCCATAGCTTAAGTCAGCACTAAGGACTGCTGTGGACATGTGGGAGAATGGACTACTTGCTGCAGAAAATACTTTGCAGACCAATTCTTCATTCTACAACTGAAAAGACTAACGCCTCCCAAAAATCAAGACTTGGCCCAGAATCACAGCAGAGCTATGGCTTGGAACAAAGGTCGACTGTGGCTGTAATACAACCAAATCATTTGCTTAAACATTGACCTTGCTTTGGTCTCTTTTAGAATCACTATTTGCTGACACGTGCTATTGGACAATCTCTTTTACTTAGATACACGTTTTTCCTAAAAGCTTTTCTTAGAAAAGCGCATGCCTCCGTTGCAATTGCTGCATTTCCAGGAGGCCGCTGCTGTGGTTTTATTTGAACTTTAGCTGCAGTGAATCATTAAAGCAGATATTTGATCTGCCTTACTTGCCTTGCTTGAGGCTGACACAAAGAGAAGTTATGCTTCTTTTACTCTAGATCTTTCTTAATTTTGCCCAGTCTTCCAATCTACTTTATTCCATGTAAAATCAATAAAATAAAAGTCCCAACTATGGTAAAAAATAACACTTTGACCCATGTTCTGTAATAAACCACTATCTTCTCTCCATCTATACACAGATCTTGAAGCTATTCCATGATTTCATGAAAAGGAAGTCTCGCACATGAAGAAGAAAAACCGGTTCTGCACTTGCTTTTACAACAGACACAACTGACAATTCCAGGCAGGGTTATCACACTTTACCTCACAGAAATTCCTTCAATTCTTAGTTATCATAAATAATATCAAGTATTTTAACAAAAATGTCTAATTATACCCCTCAGGAATGATTCCATAATTATGAAGGCAATTATAGGTACCAATACAGAGTAACTTTGGAAAAACAAGGCTCTCTTTTTTCTTTCCTTCCAAAAAGCAGTATTTAATAATTTTCTTCAACTACACAAACTCTCTGTCTGGTTTCTTTTCTTTTTTTTCTTTTTCTTTTTCTTTTTCTTTTTTTTTGTTCAATGTGTGTGTCGACTTTCTAAGTGAGTTCCAGTGTATCTGACATCTTCTTTCTCTTACTGAATTATTTTCTAAGTCCTCAATTCATTCTCAATGTTTAAAACGCAAAATCATCGCCTAAGCCAGGTTTATGAGGCTATGTTGCTGTAGCCAGCACAAGAATTTCAGTAGTTTAGCACAACAGAAGTTTGTTTGTTTTTGTTTTTTTTTGTTTTTTTGTTTTTGTTTTTTATTGCTCAAACTGTGGTCACCATGGTTGCAAAAGACTAAGAGATCTGTCCTCCATGCCGTGGCTCAACAATACATGAGGTTTTGATCTCCCAGTGCCTCCATTACAACACACTCTTTTAGCTTGTCTATGGCAGAAGAGATCGTTGGGGGCAGCTATCTCTTTAAATGTTTCAGGTCACAATGACCTGTGCAACTTCCACTCACAACACATGGGTCTGATCTGTCAAACGCCTATGAAGTATAACTCTGTTGTACCTAGAGGTGAGGAAAACTGGATATAGATTAGCATGATAAATTTTGATCACATAATAAAGAGTAATTGAGAATAGTTAAGTGGAAACCACAAATACATAGATGGTAACATTTTTTTAGCTTTAATCATGTTCTAAAACATGTATACCCAATAACATTTACCAACAATTTCTCACCTGTTTTCAGGTGGTATGTAATCCTTCTCCCTTAAGTGGAGTATTGTCATTACGAATATCTGAGAAGAAAATTGTGGAGATTGGGTAATATAATAATCAATTAATAAGTGTGTAAATGCAAGTGCTGAAAAGTGCTGATTTCGATGCCAAATAATTTACCTCTTTTGCATCATACTTTTAAATATAACAGATATGTTATTTATTTTATATTCTAAGTCTTAGAAGTTTTAATCAAGTTGGCCAATCTCTTCCGTGTTTGTTGACAGCACACGTTCATTGAGTCTGAAAAACACATTTAATGCTTTAGAATTCAATGTTCGGTCACTTATTTAATATTATTTTCAAGCCAAGAAGGAAAGCCAGTAAATTTTGCCACCACAGAGAATAATTTTCTGCAGAATTTGAGAGAGAATAAAAATATGTTTTTAATATAATCCTTACCTGAGACTTATCCATTGTATAGTGCCGGGTGCACGGTGCTTGTGGTGACAGCGTTAGCACCATCTTTGGGAGGTGAGAACACAAGTCAAAAATGTTCCTGACTTCCTCTCTGGAGTACCCATTTATATCTGTTTAGATGATATATTGAAACTAATAACACTGAAGCTTTAAAGTATGCAGAAACTTTCAGACAATTTTACAAAAATAGGTCTGTGGCTCTTATTTTTAAAGGATTTTAAATATAAACCCATGCCAAACAAAGAGGCCTATTTTTTTCATCAGTAGAGCAGTTTCATCCTCTCAAAATCATTTTTATTTACACATCTCATATTCACTTTTCACTTTGTACAACATTGTTAATTCAGTTCCGCTTTTATCAAACTTCATTCGGCTGTCTTTGCTATTGCCCCTGGTCCCACACATTGTTCACCAATTTTTAAAGAAAGGCTGGCCAATTACAATTTCTAAACAGATAAACAAACCAAGGTTTACAATAACAGAGGATTCCCAATACCCTGAGCCAGAAATTATTTTGTATCAGGTTGCTTTTGACCAAGTTTGGTACTGGCCATAGGACGACCAAGGTAAGCGCCTGTAACTCCTTGAGATCCAGTCATATTTTGTCATGTGGATCCTGATAATCAGAGTATATTAGAGCTCTTCAGAGAAACAGAACCAATAGGTATCTGTGGGCAGCAAACTGGGTACCGAGGAGAACCAGTGGTGCATTGCAGTCCAAGTCCGAAAGCCTGAGAACCAGAGGAGCTGAGGGTGTAAGTCTCAGTCCAAACGCCAGCAGGCTCATGGCTCTGGAAGTCAGTGCTTCGGTTCAAGTCCAAAGGTAGGGAAAGACCAACTCAAGGGGTCAAGCAGGAGAAGTGCCTCTTCTTTGAGAGAAGTTCAGTAATTTTTCTTGTAGTCTTCAATGGATTAAATGAAGCTCATCCACATCAGAGAGGGCACTCTACTTTTATACTCAGTTTACTGGTTCAAATACTAATCTCATCCAAAAGTGCCTTCAAAGGCATATCTAGAATAATGTTTGACCAAATATCTGGGCAACCTTGCTCCAGTCAAGTTGACATGTAAAATTTACCACCAGATAAGGGCAATTAAACTTGCCAGTATATAAACTGATTTCCTTGGCTATTAGTTTGAAGAACATAAAATAAACATGCAGTAGTCATAGTATAGGTTTAACAGAACCCCGGTTCCGTCTGTCCATTCATATTAAAACAAAAAATTCTAGTCCGGGGGATAAAATTGAGGGGATGAGAAGCAGAGATGTCCAAGTGGGTCACTGAGGATGATGATGAGAGATGGTACTCACAGTTCCTCCCCTCGGATCCTTTCACGTATTCCAACTATCACATCGAAGTCACCATCATCTGTCCCAATCCCACAGGGCATGATCACTAAGATGCCACTTCAGTTGTACTTTTAAGATCATTTCAACATGTTATTAGGTGGGAAACTTCTGGATAGTGTGGTATATGGTATAACTAGTGGATTTTATGATTATTAAGTATTTTCACACTTCCTTTACTATAAAGTGGGATTGAAACATATTATTGCAAGATCCTGTAACATTTTCAGATATTATGTGAGAACCCAAGCCAAGAACTGCTGGCAGTCTCTATGTGTTCATTGCCATTGATATTTCTTTCCAATTACCCAACATTATTGGAAGGAATTTCACAATCCAAAGTAAAAATAGTAAAAATGATCAGTTTGCTACTGGTGGATCTCCTAGACAACGGTACACTAAGAGCTCAGTATCACTGTATAACACTAGCAGTTTGACATTCAGCAGTGTCACCAGCCACTTCAGCCTTGGTTAGAGGGATCTCATGGTATTGGATCTTGCCTAGCCTCCATCTGTATCACCATGGCTCACAGGCCCAACAGTGAAAGTGCTGAGGTGGCCAAAGGCAGAGATGGTCTGAACACCACCAGACAGGTTATCCTGTTCAAGTGGTTCAATGACTTGTCTGCACGTTATATGTTTTTGTTAAGGCATTATGAAGAAATAAAGATTTATACACTTTGTGTCCACTCTTGTAGGTCCCACTACATGCTTTCTTCCTAGATCCCTTTGTCTTCAGTCTTCTTATCTTGCTCCTTCTAGGACCCTGAATAACTAATGAAGCCAGTGGCTAGGAGTTTTCAATGTCTTGGTCCAAACTATTTGTCCCTCTGCACCATGTTAATAACTAGGTATGCCCCTCAGACCTCTGCCTGTGGGGGACTTCTCACTGTCCACGGCTATCTGAGAGTTGTTTCCAGAACCCTAACTCTCTACCACTTCTGGCTTGTCCTGCCTGTGGCCATAGCATCTCTGTTCAGAATAACAATCCTTGGGTGTAGAATCACAGGTTACTCAATATGCAGTCTAGATTTACAGAGGTAATTGCCAGGGGGATATTGGCAAGTACCAAAATCTGCTTAAGCAGGCAACATCTTCATCTGCCTGCCTCTAATTTCCCTCCCCAGTGTTTCTTACTCTCTAGCAAACTTACGCATCGTAAGTAAAATATCTGTATCTCACTCACCCCAAACCTCTGTATATATAATCTGTTCAATCTAATGATTGCTCACTAGATTTAATTGCTCTTCTTTAAAGATAATAAATATTTGTTTTCATTCTTTAATGCCACTTAACGTCTTTATCTTGTTTAGATATTTTTCAGCTATATCATAATCACCACATATATACACCAATTGCAAATAAATCATAAGCTTTTTGAAGACAGGGATTATTTCTTATTCATTTCTGTATCTCACATTTCTAAAAGAGTACCTGATGCAAAGTAGGTGCTCATTGAGTAAATATTTGCTGAATTATATGGAATGAAATGATTTAATCTTTGCATTCCTTCAAGTAACAATGAAAAATGTCAATAGAGTAGTCACTCAAAATTACCTGTTGAATATGTTGCATTAACAATCCTGAACTATATTTTTATTTCCTTTATGGACTTTCAGTTAACTTTTGATTCCCTTTTAGGTTCTCATATTCACATAAAACAAGTCCAAAAATGTTTATTTTGAAGTTTTACTGTTCTTTGATAAAAGTTGACATGAGGAATATTAAAGTAGGTGAACGTTTCATGTGCTATCGACGGTGCAATAGGATAAACCCAGTGATATGAAATGTTTAATGACAGCAAAGAAGGATTCAGAACAGAGGGGAGAACCCAGCCCAGTTCTGCTGTAAAGTTACCCATAGTCATTACCTTCATGAGCCCTGAGTTCCACGCTAGTAGTGCTTTTTATTTCTATGGCTTAAAATACTTTTTTCAAAGAATATTCAGTAACTGAGCCTTGAATTTTTAATCACGTGCTCTTCTTATACTGAACTGTCCTCACGTCTCAAGGAAACTTGCTCTCCATGAAGCAGAGATGTTTCCTTAGGATGTCACACGTGTAGAGGCATTATTGAATTATTTGGTTATCCACTGTGGAAACCAAGTCCCAAGGCAAGTACACAACTTCAAACTACAGTGGAATCATAATCAAGATTTTTCTTTATAAATAGATCCAAAAATGAATATCTACAATATCAACTCTGATATACTTGTGTCCGCCACAAATAACACCCCTTTTTTATTACCAAATCATAAGCATGTATGTCTGTAACATAACAATATCACACTCGAGCACACCATATGCCATTTTAGTTGAAATGTTCAAATTAAAACTATAAATTATTACACCCATATTATTTCCTTATCAATTACACTCAAGCAGGCTTTACTTCTGTGGGACCCTGTCTTAATTGCTGGTTGGATGCTAAAAACAGTATAAATTTTACATGCAAAATCATCAAGTAATTATAAGTTATGAGGCATTTTGATAGAAATATGCTGTGTTACGATGTCTGAAAAATACTAGCTTATAACGATTTTCCTCAGATTTGATTAGTTATACCAGAGTATTTAGCCAACACCTTCTCTACCACTTGTCTCAGTTTTATGTGTCATTTTACTTCTCCATTTTTTTCTTTTAAAGTTAACTTTAATTTTAGCCTTATGTACTACTCTCAATGAACTTATTATTTCTTATCTGTACTTCCCATTCATCTATTCACCTATAATCATTCTCTGTGATGTTTCCTATTTCTTTCATCTCAAGGTAAAGCCTGGAACTCTTGACCCTACAGCCATTAACATGTGCCCTCACACTGCAACATTATCTTGTATACTCTTCAAAGCAATTCTGTAGATATGGTAGCTCATTCATGCCTTTTCTTTGCACATATTTAGAAACAGAAGCTTAAGATTAAGCAATGTATCTTATGTTACAAAACAGTTTTTAAAGATTTTATTTTTTTCTTTATGATGATTTATTTATTTTTTTTACTGTTTAGAGCAAGGGGAAGGGAGGGAGAAAGAGAGGGAGAGAAACATCAGTGTGTGAGAGAAACATGATCAGTTGTCTCTCACACACCCCCCACCGGGGACCTGACCCACAACCCAAGCATGTGCCCTTACTGGGAATTGAACCAACAACCTTTTCATTTGCAGGCTAGCACTCAATCCACTGAGCCACACCAGCCAGGACTGTTACAAAATATTTTAATTACGTTATCAAGATCAGGAATCAGATCTTTTCAGTTTCAGCCTCACTTTTACTTGATTTCCACATCTCCTGCACCATGCTCAATGCCTGCTAAATAAGCGTTCAATAAGTATATATTTTGTTAATTAATAAAACATAAATAATCCCTGGCTGGTGTGGCTCAGTGGATCGAGTGTTGGTCTTAGAACCAAAAGGTGGCCGGTTTGATTCCCAGTCAGGTTCTTCAAGAAAAAGGAGAAGGAGCAAAGTAGTTTAGGCTAGTGATCTCCAAACGGTGTTGCTTGTATATCGAGAGGTGTTCAAGAGGTACTGTTATGGTGCAGAAAAATAAATTAGTATTTTTATATAGTTTTATTGTAACAATATCATGTATTATTTAAAAGTCAGATAATTCAAAAAGCTTTAATAAAAATATCAATAATCTTCACCTTCTTTCCAGGATCCATATCTGCTGCCCAAAGCAAATGTTCTAAATCATAGTCATTTTTCTCAACATTTAACTCTATATTGCTATTTGTATTTGCCATATAGTTCATCCTTCTAAATTCTGTACTAGTGTATTTAAAAATTTACATAAGATAATGATATGACATTTCATTTACATGGAATGACATTATAATTTATAAATATATACCTACTGGAGGCACCTTCAATGTTGTGATCTAGACTAGAACATTATCCTCTTCTAATTACAGCTATCACATAAATGTTTATCCAGGAAATGAACAGGACCAGAAAGAACATTTACTTTTTGAGTCCTGGCTGCTGCAGCACAGTGGATTGAGTGCAGGCCTGTGAGCCAAAATGTCATCAGTTTGACTCCCAGTCAGGGCTCATGTCTGGGTTGCGGGCCAGGTCCCCAGTAGGGGGCGTGTGATAGGCAACCACACATTGATGTTTCCCTCTCTTTCTCCCTCCCTTCCCCTCTCTATGAATAAATAAATACAACCTTTAAAAAAAGAGAACATTTACTTTTTGAAATACACTCTATGGAAAAGCCACATTTCCTCTACATATATAGCCTAAAGGATCTTTGGAAACTGGTATCAGAATCTCAGATTCTTTTACCACTTATCCTGTGAACATCTTTAATTGAACTTAAATAACATAAATGCAAAAACGACACCGAGGTTTGAAATCAAATTTCTAGAAAAGGCACTTGTCTTTAAGCCAAATATGCATCACTGCTAACTCTAAACCAAAGGCTTTCTTTTTTCCTTAATCTTAATTCCAAATTCTGGGTGGGTGAGTGAGTGTTATGAATGAGACTTGGCAGGAGCCACAAAGCTACAGGGGAGCAGACAGTTATTAATAGCGTAAATACTCATAAATGTATTTCTTTTACGTAGAATGCCTGCGGCCTTGATTTTCCCCAGCCTATTTAACTAAAATCAATTTAGCACATGAAGCTTTCTAGTATACAATTTTATTTTCAAATATTTTCACTAAAATGAACATCTTTTTTAAAGACACTTTATCTCTCTTTTATCTAATATTTAAAGAATGCTTATGTACCAGTATACCTCATTTCCAAAAAATAAGTAATAGTTCTAACAGAACCTTATTTTTAAAACCTTATTATTCTTATTAGATCTAAAGGTTCAAGGATATTCCAATACATTCCAATCACAATTCAGGTAAGCTATTGTCTGGATCTCAATAAACTAATATTAAAGTTTACGAGTATGTGAAGAGGACCCAAAATAGCCAATACAATATTGAAGAAAAACAAAATTGGAGAACTGACACTACCTAACTTACTATATATCAACAGTATTCAACAGAGTTGGTATTGGCAAAACAATAGACAAATAGATCAAAGGAACAGAATAGAGAGCTGAGAAATAGACCCCATAAATATAATCAACTGATCTTTGACAAAGAAACAAAGACAATACAGGCATATCTTAGAGATATTGCTGGTTCAGTGCCAGCTCATTGCAATAAAGCAAGTATTACAATAATGCGAGGCATAATCTTTGGCTGGTGGAGGGTCCTTCCTTTAATTTGTAAAAGATACAACTGTGAAGTTCAATGAGACAAAGTGAAATAAAAAAGGCACACCTGTGCCATGGAACAAAGATAGTTTTTATAACAAATGGTGCTGTATGCTTATAAAAAATAATGAATCTACACATAGACCTTAGAGCTTTCATGAAAATTAATTCAAAATGGAACAAAAGACCTAAATATAAATGCAAAACAGTAAAATTCCTAGAGATGCCATAGGAGAAAATCTAGAGGACATTAGGTAAGACGATAATTTTATAAATATAACATCAAGTGAATGATCCCTGAAAGAAATTTATGATAACCTGGATTTCATTAAAAACTTCTGTTTTGTGAAAGACAATGTCATAGACTAAGAGAAAGCAATTGCAAAAGACACCTGATAAAAGATTCCTATCTAAAATATAAAAAGAACTCTTAAAATTCAATAATCAGAAAACAAACAACCTAATTAAAAACAGGTTAAAGACCTGACTACCTCACCAAAGAAGAGATGGAGATATGAGTTATGCATATGAAAAAATGTTCAACATAGTATGTCATTTGAGAGTTGTAAATTAAAATGGGATACCACCAAACACCTGTTAGAATGGCCAAAACGCAAAACACTGTCAACATCGAATGCTGGCGATGGTGTGGAGCAACGAGAACTCCTATTTATTGCTGGTGGGAGTGAAAAATGATGTAGCCACTTTGTAAGAAAGTTTGGCAGTTTTTTACAAAACTATACATACTTTCAATGTATGATCCAGCAACAACACTCCTTGGTATTTACCCAAATGTATTGAAAGACATGTTACCACAGAAATCTGCACTTAGACATTTATAAGGGCATTATTATAACTGCCAAAATGTGGAAGCCACCAATGCATTTTTAGGTTGGTGAATGAATAAATATATTGTGGTACATCCAGGTAATGGATTGTCCAGCACTAAAGAGAAATGAGGTCTCAAGCCATAAAAAGACATAGAGAAAAATTAAATGTGTATTAAGAAGTGAAAGAAGCCACTCTGAAAATACTACATCCTGTATGATTTCAACTACTTGATATTCTGGAAAAGGCAAACCTATGGAGACAGTAAAACGATGAGTGATTGCCAAGGACTGGGGAGGAGAGAGGGGTGAAAAGGCACAATGCAGAAGAATTTTAAGGAATGAAACTGCTCTGTATAATGCTACAATCATGGATACACATCATTAGGCATTTTTTAAAACCCACAAAATGAGAAACACCAAGAAAGTACCCTAGTGTAAATTGTAGATTTTGGGGATTATAACAGGTCAACGTAGGCTCATCAGTTGTAATACACGTATGACTCCAGTGCAGGATGCTGACACTAGGGGAGATTTTGCATCTTTAGGGACAAGGGTTGTGTTAAACATCTCTACCTTCTGCTCAATTCTGATGTGAACCTAAGACTTTTCTTAAAAAATTAAGTTTAACAATTAATAAAGAAACTAAGCAACAGCTGGAACAGCAATAAAAAAAAATCCTGCTAGTTCTGGGTCATTTTCAGTAAGGAGGTGAAATATAGCAAAAGAATATTAGGCAAAGGATCATGCATGGCCTCTACCAGTAATTTTCTCAGATACAGAGTAAAAAACTCAGCCTCAAGGACACAACAATCCAAAATCCATGGGACACTGAGAAAGCAATCCTAAGCAGGAAATTCATGGCACTACAGGCCTATTTCAAATAAACAAGAAAAAGCTCAAATAAAAAAATTAACTTTACACTTACAGGAACTTGAAAAAGAACAGCAAAAAAAAAAAAAAAAAAAAAAAAAAAAAAAAAAAGGAAAAAAAAAAAAAAAAAAAAAAAAAAAAAAAAAAAAAAAAAAAAAAAAAAAAAAAAAAAAAAAAAAAAAAAAAAAAAAAAAAACCAAGGTGAGTAGAAGGAGGGAAATAATAAAAATCAGAGCAGAAATAAATGAAACAGAGTCTAAAAAGGTGATACAAAACATCAATGAATCCAAGAGCTGGTTCTTTGAAAAGATAAACATGATTACAAAACTTTAACCAGATTCATCAAGAAAAAGAGAAGACCCAAATAAATAAAGTCAGACATGAAAGAGCAGAAATAACAACTGACACCAAAGAAATACAAAGGATTGTCAGAAAATATTATGAACAGCAATATGCCAACAACCTGGACAACCTAGATGAAATGGATAAATTCCTAGAATCATACAATCTTCCATACAAACTAAACCAGGAAGAATCAGAGAATCTCAATCTTTATTTTTATCTTATTTTATCTATTTCAACAGATTACATCAAGTGAAATTAGCAGTAATCAAAAAACTCCCAACAAACCAAAGCCCTGGACCGAATTGCTTCACAGGTGAATTTTACCAAACATTCTGAGAACTAACATCTCTTCTTCTCAAATGAGTTCAAAAAAATAAGAGAAAGAAAGACTACTAAACTCATTTTATGAGGTCAGCATTATCCTAATTCCAAAACCAGATAATGACACTATAAAGAAAGAAAATTATAGGCCCAAATCCCTGCTGAACATAGATGCTAAAATCGTCAATAAAATATTAGCAAACTGAATACAGCAATGCATCAAAAAGATCATACACCATGATCAAATGGGATTTATTATGGGAATGCAAGGTTGGTACAACATCCTTAGCCACAGTAATTGATGAAGAAGAAGAAATAAAAGGCATCCAGATTGGAAAGGAAGAAGTAAAACCGTATTTGCAGATGACATGATACTATACATAGAAAGCCCCAAAGATTCTACCAAGAAACTACTAGAACTGATAAATGAATTCAGCAAAGTAGAAAGACACAAAATTAATAACCGGAAATCAGTTGCATTTTTATATGCCGATAAGGAGCTATCAGAAGTGGAAATTAAGAAAACATTCCTCTTTACAATTGCTACAAAAAGAATAAAATACCTAGGAATGAACCTAACCAAGGATGTAAAAGACCTATACTCAGAAAACTATAAGAAACTGAAGAAGATACAAATAAGTGGAAGCATATATCATGTTCATGGATAGGAAGAATTAACATCATTAAAATGTCCACACTACCCAAAGCAATCTACAGATTCAATGCAATTCCTATCAATATTCCAATAATACGTTTTACAGAACTAGAACAAATATTTCAAAAATTTATATGGAACCACAAAAGACCCTGAATAGTAACATCAATACTGAGAGAGAAGAACAAAGTTGGAGGAATAACGCTACTTAATAGAAACTATACTATATTCTATTACTATATACTATATGTTTTGTGTAGTATAAGGCCATAGTAATCAAAATAACCTGGTACTGGCATAAAAATAAACACATAGATCTACGGAACAGAATAGAGAGCCCAGGAATAAACCCACATCTTTATCGTCAACTAATATTTGACAAAGGAAGCAAGTACATGCAATGGGTTAAAGATAGTTTGTTCAATAAATAGTTTGGGGAAAACCGGATAGATATGTACATAAAAATGAAACTAGACCACCTTCTTACACCACACGTGAGGATAAATTCAAAATAGATCAAAAACTTAAATGTTAACCATAAACCAAAACCACAAAAATCATAGAAGAAAACATAGGCAGCAAAATCTTAGACATCGCCTATAGCAACATTTTATCTGATATATCTTCCCAGGCAAGGGAACAAAAGAAAAAATGAACAAATGGGACGACATTAAAATAAAAAGTTTTTGCACGGCAAAGGGAAACATCAGCAATATGAAAAGACATCCACAGAATGGGAGAACATACATTTGATCAGGGTTAATATCCAAAATGCATAAAGAACTTAAAAAACACAACACCAAAAAAACAAACAATCTACTTAAAAAAATGGGCAAAGGACCTGAATAGACACTTCTCCAAAGAGAACACAGAGGGCCAATAGACATGAAAAGATGCTTAATGTCACTAATCATCACAGAAATGCAAATTAAAACCATAACGAGATAACATCTTACACCTGTCAGAATGGCATTTAACAATAAGTCAACAAACAAGTACTGGCAAGGATGTGGGGAAAGGGAAACCCTTTTGCACTGTTGGTGGGAATGCAGACTGGAGCAGCCACTGTGGAAAGAAGTATGAAGATAACTCAAAATACTAAAAATGGATCTGCCTTTTGACCCAGCGTTCCCACCTCTGGGAATATATCCAAAGGAGCCCAAAACACTAATTCAAAAGAACATAAGCACCCTTGTATTCATTGTAACATTATTTAGAATTGTCAAAATATGGAAGCAGCCCCAATTTCTATCAGTAACTGAATGGATAAAACAACTATGGGACATTTACAAAATGGAACACTACTGAGCTGTAAAAGAGAAGAAAATTTTACCATTTGTGACAGCATGGATGGACTTTGGGACCATTATGCTAAGTGAAATAAGCCAGTCAGAGAAAGGCAAATACTATTTGATTTCACTCATATGTGGAATCTAATGAACAAACTGAACTAAGAAGGAAAACAGAGACAGACTCATAGATGGAAAGCAGGATGATGGATGACAGCTGGTGGAGGGACGTTAAGAGGTGGAGGGATTGAGCAAACAGAAAAAAGGACTCATGGACAACAGTGTGGTGATTGTGGGATTAAGAGGGTCTAAGGTGACTAAATGGTAATGGAAAAAATACAATAAAGAATCTTTTTAAAAAGATCTAGCCTCTATCAGCATTTCTTCATCTATATTGCTAATCAAAATGTTATCTCACATTTAGGGTCATTGTAAAGGTCAAGTTAAATATTATGTATAATGCCCTGGCTGGTGTGTCTCAGTGGATTGAGCGCCAGCCTGTGAATCAAAGTGGTTCGATTCCCCATCAGGACACATGCCTGGGTTGTAGGCTAGGTCCCCAGTAGGGGTATGAGAGAGGCAACCACACATTGATGTTTTTCTCCTTCTCCTTCTCCCTTCCTTCCCCTCTCTCTCAAAATAAATAAATAAAATACTTAAAATAGTTATGTATAATAACTATTAGCTTTAGCAAAAGACTGATTTTAGTGCATAAAGTACATAATGGCTGTGAAACATTTGGCACAGTAAATAGCTTCTCAGTGGAAGCTGGGTCTGAAAAGGTATCTAATATTATTTGCCCTTAGGTAAGTTACTGAACATCTCAATTATTGCACCTTTCAATCTTTTCAGATATATAATGATGATATTTGTCTAGATGACCTCACTACTGCTTGTACCTTTATGATCTTGTAACTTCTCAGAGCTTCAGAATTTTATTAAGGTAATTTACTGTTGTTGCAGTTAAAATTCAGGAATCAACTAAGAGTAACCTCTTGCACCATATAAGCCAGAGGCACCAGACTTCTAGAGTTTAGGTTTTTGTGGTTTTAGACACAACATTACTTTCATAGGGCAATAGGACACATGGTATTATTTGGCAAAGTAGGAACTCCAGTTATCTAGTGACAACCTTGGAGTAGTAACTTGATATTTGGCCACCAAACGCTTTAAAATGTTCATTATCCTCCAAAGATATGTATTTACCAAGAAAGTAAAACAAAATTTCATTTATTTATATATTTTTTCCTAATTATAATTTGTTCTTTGGGTATTTGCCAAAGGCGACGTTTCCTGAAAATGAATATAACAGAAGATTTGAAAGAAAGAGATGGATTTTCTACTGCCACCTCTAACTCCTGAACCTCTCCTCTGCTTCTGGGTATCAGATTTCTCATTTATTCATACATAAAAGAAATATTATTAAGGCCTCCTGAGCTGTAGATAGAAATATGAACCAGACAGATTTTGCCCTCAAGAGCTGAAAGTCTGGTGAGAATGATGGGAAAGGAAGGCACCCTGAATAACGATGCAGTATGTGCTATTGTAAGGGAGGGGAAAAGTGATACCAGCAGATGGAGGCAGCTAATTCTCTCTGAGTGAAAAGGTTGGGGATTTAAAAAGGAGTAGATGTTGTCATTGAGCTGTAAAAAATGAAAACAAGTTTCCCAGTGAGAACAGTGGGTGAGTTTCCAGGCAGAATGAGTGAGTGCGACATACAATAGCGGCTATTCGACAAACACTGATTACATGTCAAGGACTTTTCACAAATGGTTCATGATCTTAAGACCCTGATTATTGCTTCTATTTTATTGACCAGTATCATGAGTTTTAGAGAGGGCATGTCACTCAGCCAAAGTCCTACAGATAAAAACATTTGAGATTAGATTTGCAACTAGGTATATCTGACTGGCTCAGATCTTACAATTTTCCAGACACTGTACTGCCTCTCTCTCCATACCAGTGTCAAGTTTCCTTCCCACTGAAGAGTAGCCTATTAAATTTTCAACATGCAGAGATATCACCAAAGTGACATTTCACAGGCATAGATCACTGCGATCATTTTTGCATACTACGCTCTTTCTGCATGGCAGCACTTCACTGATGCCGTATCTGTGGGATTTAAAGCACCAAACTGGGGGCCTGGAGGTTCCGGCTGCTGACTGCATTTAAATATACACAGAATAGCTTATACGAGGAGTTTTTCACTGAACATTTTTATTGTGATGGACATATATGTATATACTTCTGTGGTTAATTTAGCATTCATTTAGCATCCAGGGTGGAGATTATTAAAGCTCTTGTTATCATCCATGACGTTACTAATTAAAATGAACCATTTTATGCTACCCAACTAGCTAATGAATAAATGTTTGAGATGTCTACAACTAGCTTCATCTCCTGTCCTAATCAAATTGACTACTTCCTGTTTGGGCAGTAATTGTAGTATTTTGGTAAACAGCATGCCTTCTGGATTTAGAAATACCTGGGTTTTCATACCAGGTATGCCATTTTCGAAATGCGTAACCTGAGCCCTGACTGATGTGGTTCAGTTGGCTGGGCATGGCCCCATGAAGGGAAAGGTCAACCGGCCCAGCCCCTGTCAGGGTATGTGCCTGGGCTACAGGCTTGGTCGCCAGTCAGGGTGCATATGAAAGGCGACTGATAAGTGTTTCTTTTCCTCTCTTTCTCCCTCCCTTCACCTCTCCCTAAAAATAAATAAATGGAATCTTTTTTAAAATGTGTAACCTGAGACAAATAAATTAGCCTCCAACCATAAACAGTAAACTGGGAATTAGATTTATTTCATTGGACTGCTGTGAGAATTCAATAAAAACTTCCAGACATCTAGTGTAAATCTCAAAAATTTAATTCATTATTTATGAAAAATACTTATTACTAATGATTATTAGTATGTGAATAAACATCCAAAATTAGCTTTCCCTATCAATATCTAAGTAACTTTCTGCTAAAAGAAGTCCAGTTACTCAACCAAATATTTATTAAGTATTCAGTATTGTGTTAAAATTCAAAACATTTTTTCATAAAAAATCATTTTTACTTCTTTGAAGAAACTTGAAATATACAGAAATAAATCTCCTTCTGTCAAACATCACACAAAGCAATTGTAGAATAAAGAAAAAATAAAAGTAAAAGCTCGTCATGCTTTCTGGTTAATAAGCTCCATAAGGGTAAAGATTTTTTACCCATTTGTTCACTGCTACCCTCCAAGCACAAGGAACAGCATCAGTATCATGCATTTAATAGGTGCACAAAAAGTATATATATATATAATGTATGTATTTATATATAAGTATATATAAGTATATATATTTATAAAAGTATAAAAGTATACATAAAATTACCTAACAGTATATATATACACACATTTAATATGTATATATATACACATAAATATATATAGTTTTATAAATATATAAAATTATATATAATATATATAAATGTATATTATATATAATGTATATATAATATATAAACTAATATATATATTATATATATATATAATATATATATAACTATATATATATATCAAGAGCCATGACCTGCTGCTGAATTTTAGGCTAAACTACAACATAAGTCAGAGAAAAAGGAACGATCATTAGGGTAACTATTTTTTACATTATTTTTATTATATTTTTTCCATGATCATTTATTCCCCCTATATCCTCTTCCACCTGTACCCACCTTCCTCCCCCTGCAATCACTACACTGTTTTTGCCCATTATGAAAAGTTTTATGGAGAGGAGGACTTGAGCTGGGTTGCAAGGGAGGAATAATATTTAGGGACAAGGCAAGGAGAAGACATTCCAGGCCAGGGTAAGGCAACCCCAGGGCTGCATGTATTCAATTGGGTCAAGACTCAGTAGTGAGATATGTAACAAAAGAGGTTCATATCTCCCTATAGTTTTTTTTAAGAGAGAAGTAGAAGAGAAAAAGATTAAAAGAGCAGAGCACATTACCTGGTTGTTTTTTTTTTCCTATAGATTTAGTCAGATAATAATAAAGTATTGTGAAGCCACTGGACTTTGTGAAATACGCATTAGGCTTGGAATCAAGCTCAGTCTAAATGTTGTCCCTTGGTATACCTGTATGACTTTGGACAAATTACTTTCTATGGGTCATTCTTTGTTTCATCTGGAAAATGGCATCATCATGCATATTTTCAGAGTTTTTATGAAATTTATCAAGGTAATATGCTTAAGTACCTAGAAAAGACCATGGGTTCATAGTGTACAACATTACTGAGGCTTACAGAGATGTTCTGATTATTTAATAGAACATCACTTCCATACAATATTTCAGCATGCCAGAAAGACTTCATAATATATTTGATATCACAATATTATTAAAGTCACTCTAAAAATTTTTATTTTACGATTAGAAATAATACACTATAGATAATATCATGTTTTATTTATTTTAAATCATTATTTTATTCCTGTGGTTATTCATTCAATATTTGAAGCATCTCAAATATGCTACATGTTCTTGTAGTATGTATGTATTAATAAGGAAATAAAGAAACGATAATGATTCTGGGTTTAACATTTGAGCTAAATCATGAAAGGTAATAAATAAGAGACCAGCTCTGGCTGCATGGGTAGTACAGAGGACCTTGTATTCAGAAGGACTCCATGTTTGCTTAATGTTCTGTTATCACTGACTAGAAATTTTTAAGTTTTACCTTTTGACTTATATTTTGTAAATGAAGTCCGATGGGACAGTGCAGAATGTGTATGAGCAGAAGAGGTATGTAAAATATACGTGTATGTTGTTTTTTGCCACCTTGTTTACATTAACATTAGAGATGCCCCATGAACTTAGAATTTCTGGAGACCCGTGCTCTGTGGAAGTTCAAGGAGACTCAAAGGGAGCACAAAAATAACATGTTGTATCTGTGCTTGAGTAAGTGGAGGCACTGACAGCCCATAGAAACCATATTCTCCAGTGGAAACAAGACTTGCTTCTGATTTGGAAAGAAGGCAATGACAGAGCTTGAATGACTAAGGTACCTTGTCATATCCTTTCTTAATCCTGTTATTTTTCTACATTAGCTCTTCACACATATGGAAAATGAAAATAAAAAAGAAAGGGAAAAATTGGGTAATGATAGTTTCTTTTCCCTTTTGTTTGATCTTACTCATCAGTAAGCTGAAGGTAGAGTGTTGGTAGAATGTGTGTGAAATAAAAATAGAAGAGATGGAGAAAAAGAAGCAATCAATTAAATGAAAGGAAAGTTACAAAATGGAAAAAATACTTGCAAATCATATATTTGATACGGGGTTAATATTAAAAATATATATAAAAAACTCATAGAACTCAATAGTAAAAAAGAATAATAATCCAATTTAAAAATGGGCAAAGGATCATAATAGACATTTTTATCCTCATACATAAATGACCAACAGGCATATGGAACGGTGCTCAATATCACAAATTTTTTGGAAAATGCAAATCAAAACTATAATGTGATACTGCCTCACATCTGTCAGAATGGCTAAAATGAAAAACATAAAAGGTAACAATTGTTGGTGAGGATGGAGAGAAAAGTGAAACCTTTGTGTACTGTTAATGGAAATGCAAATTGGTACAGCCACCGTGGAACACAGTATACAGGTTCCCCAACTTGTTAAAAATAGTACCACCACCGAGATCTAGCAACTCTTCTGGGAATATATCCAAAGAAAATGAAAACACTATGTCAAAGAGATATCCACAGCCCTGTGCTTATAGCTTCATTATTCATAATAGACAAGACATGGAAATAATCTAACTACTTGTCAACAGATGCATGAATAAAGAAAATGTGGAATATAATGGAATATTATTCAGCCATAAAAATGAAAATCTGCCATTTGTGACAACATGGATGGGCCTTGAGGAGTTTATGCTAAGTAAAAAAGCCAGACAGGGAAAGATGAAGACTTTATGGTTATCAGAGGTGGGGGAGTAGGGATGGATTGGAAGAAGGTGGTCAAAAGGTACAAACTTCCAATTATAAGTCCTGGGGATGAAATTGTGATGCATAACATCGTGGCTATAATTAACACTCCTGTCTGGTATATTTGAAAGATGCTGAAAGTAAATTCTAAAAGTTCTTATCACAAGGAAAAAAGGATTTTTCTTTTTTCTTTTTTTTTTGGTATCTACATGAGATGATGGATATGCTAACTTAAATATTTGTTCTTTACTTAAGACATTAAGTAGAAAAAAAAGGTAGTGTCCACAGAAAGACTGAGGAGGAAAGGAAAAGTTTTATATTTTAATAACATAACTATATGTTTTTCCTCCTTTTTGAACAAATGGTTTCATATTTTTGTTTGTTTGTTTTGACTGAGCCAACAATTTATGTAAGCAACCCTTAAAAGGAAGTATATTAACTAATTTTCTACAACACCAGGTTGTGAAGAGAAGTGGGCATGGAATATGCAAATGCTCTGCTTTTAGAATAGACTGAGCAGGTGGACAAGGAAAGGTCAGAATTGCCCTAAAATTTATGTTCAATACTTACAATGTTTGCTCAGAACTTTCAAGCTATTTAAGAATTAAACTCAATATTAGATATTAGTAAAAGTTTATAATAATCAACTTGAGAAATCTCTCTCAAGATGCAATGATTTGGGGGGTAGAAGGAATGTGGCGATATTGTCATGGAATTTTGTATGTTACCTCTGTTTTAAGAATGTTAAAAAATAATCAAGGTGATTCATGAAGATTGAGAGAGTATAGAAATGCATGACAAAAGACAGAGGTGAGAAATGGAGAGACTGGGAAGAGTTTAACTGCATATGGTGTTTTTCTTTAGACTCCTTTTCCTGAACAAAGCCAGCAAACCTGAATTCCTACAGTACAGAAATTATCTTCAGTCCTCCATATCATGGTGCATATCGAAATGGGAAATCATGCATTTATGAATCAATCATAGCAAGTTAATGATTATTCAACCTTGAGGATTATAAAACAAACCATTTTTAATTAAACAAAACTAATGATGTCAAAACAAAAAGGCAGTAGTGCATTTTTAAGAGAAATTACAAAAGAGTGTCATTTATTGAAACTTTGATTGTCAATTTAGAAGCACTATTGTTTCAGGTCCTCCAAAAAAAGGCAATCTACTTTAAACTGATAAAAATATTGATGATTAAATTAAAATTTCCTCTGGGAATCAAAGCTGAAGCCTGTCATCAACCAACTGTGTAGAAGATAAAGAATTTAAAAATTACTTTTCAGTGGGTCTCACCACAGCACCCATTCTCACAGATAGTCTGCATTAATGTATTTTTGGTGAGTAATTTTATGTGAAATATGTCGATAATGAAAAACAAACAAATCAATATTTAGTATTTATTGAGAGCTTTTTATATGTTAAACATGTGCTGAGTTTCTAACATTCCTATAGTATTTGATACTCATAGAAACAATTAGGTTTTAAGATGATAGTATTATATCCATTTATATAAGAGAGAGTGAAGAGAGATTAACCAAATAGGCCTTTTTTTATGGTGGAGGATTTGACAATTAATTATCTACCCATGACTGGATCTCCTAACTTCCTGGTCTATTCACAAGTTATTAGAATTCCTACTCCAGTTTAAAATATCTGTGAATATATTATTCATAAACATGAAAGTGGCTTATTTGGTATAAGAATTATAAAGTATAAATGTATTCATTTTAGAATTCTGTAACAATTCACTTCTCTAAATTGCTAATATTTATGATTAACAAGCTTCCATTTAAAGCACATGTTGTGAAGGGTAGAGGGTGAGCTATGAGAGTTTTAGGAAAGAAACTTATCTAAAATATTAAGATCATAACCACAATAAAACACTTAGGGGAAGGAGCCTGGAGGACAAAGGGCTGGTGGGAAACCCTACAAATCCAGCAATGGTAAGACTGCCCCTGCTTGGGGTGCAGCATTCCAGCTCACTGGCTCAGTTCCTTTGACAGACCCGGCCCCTTGATCAGGGATCTCCAAAGAGAAGAGTGTCAGCAGTGACACCCACTGAGCAATTAGAGGTGAGAGAGAACCCAACGTGCTCATTTACATGCTCACACAAATCCTTTGGACTTGCCATAGCATCACGGACGGGGGCAACTGTCAGTTACACCAGGAATCAAAAGAAACAAAACCCTCTCTGTCTCCCTATCTCTTTATTTTAGTGTTGATTTTTTTGTCAAATAGACATTTGTTTAATAATTTTTAAAGAAGCCATGTTTCTAACCTCTATATATTCTGGGTTTGTTTTCTTTTTTTTTTTTTTTAAGTATTTGTACCTTCCAAATTATCTAAAAACTGTTATTTATTCTTTTGGGCCTCATTTTTTAAAGATTTTTTTTTTAATCTGGAGATTATTTTGGTCATAGGGCAGAGGAGTAGACATTTATTATTATTTTTCCTCTGAAATGGCGAATTGTCACAGTGATTCATTGCATAATCTACCTTTCCTCACAGATTTTAAGTATTAATTTTATCATATGCTTAATCTTTGTATAATTCTCTGGATCTATTTCTGGACTGTTGATTCTGTTCCTTTGGTGATAATCTATTCCTGGCTGGTAACATGTTGCTTTTATTATTGTAGTTTTGTTATTTATTTACATATCTGGTAGAACTAGTCCCTCGTCTTTATCCAGGAATATTGTGACGAAGTAAAATCATTTTACAAGATTGCTTTTTGCATTTGAACTCTAGAACCAGCTTTCCCTGATTCTTAAAAATCCTTACACATTTTGGTAAATACTGGTGTTCATTGCATGAAACCACAAGAAGCTCATCAGCTTAGATTTCTATTTACGTGCATTCTTCTTGCGCAGAAATCATCTTACACCTTTGTGTAAAGTTTTATTATTTCTATTTAAATATACACTAATATACCCCTCTCCTCTATGGAAAAGACACAATTTCTTTTACTTCAGATTAAATACATGTGGGCTGGCTGAGGAGACTAAGCATATGGAGAGATATTAAAAAAAGAAAAAAACAGGTAAAAAGGAACTCAGCTCAGAGCAGCCCATGTCCTGTTTTGTGGTCAGCGTCCTCCACCACCCCTCCCAGGCAGTGAACAGGAAGGTCCTTTGGGGCTTTGTTTACTAAGTTGCAAGTAGCCAGCTTCCACAACTAAAATGATAGTATAAATGGAAGCCTTGGACTAAATACATGTGTAATATATATTCATGCATGAGGGGATTTGAAATCTGTGGTAGCTGGCTTAAAAGGTCTAAGCTGGATGCTCCCCATTCACCCTCAAAAATTAGCGTAACCAAGAATAGAGGATTTTGATTTTGTCAAGACTCGCAAAAAACAAGGGTAATCCATTAATAAAAATTAATAACCCATTGTGCCTAGGCATTTGTATTTATTAAAAATGCTACACTATTTAAATAAATATATGAATATACATTAATGCATTTTAATTTAATGATTTATTTTTACCATAAAAAATAATGCTGTAAACCCCAGTTGGAGCATCTTTCAGTTTACCACTGTCCCTCTTTTATTTCTTCCGCTACTCAAAGACAGACTGCAGTCGATTGGACAAAGGTGAACCCATGACCCAAGCTGGGCCAGTCAGAGTTTCTTCCTGAGGATTCCGAACTTAAAACAGAGAGAAAACCAGTCTGTTTGGGCGATTTTTTATGTAAAACACTATCTCACAAGCTTGGGAACCCCTTTATACCTGACACGTGAACTAAAGAGGCAGTGCACACTGGTTTATGCATAGAGAGAAGTCAAGTAGGGGCCAAAAAGGAGTCAGGGTGCAGTGCGGGGAACCAGGATAGACACCAAAGTCCCTGGTCTCAAAAACTCTTTGAGAATTAAGTTGATTTTTTGTTCCGTAAGACATACCTGAGTTATTTCACTAAGTCCCATTTCTCTTCAGTTTGGCTTAAACTAGCTGATTTACAATCAAAAGAGCTCAGGTAAACCTAGGTAGTGATTAGATTAATGGTGTTTCAGACCTGGGTATAAATCCCAACCCTATGATTTGGGCAAATTGCCTAACTTCTCTAACTATTGAGTGTCTCTAACAGTAGACCTGACATTAAAAACCTACATCAAAAATTACAGAGGATTGTAGACTAATTCGTTGTGCTCAGGCAAGCTCCTACCAACTTTTAAGTGCCAAGTGTAAATATTCAAAAATTATGCCCCTTGGTTATTAATCCTGTTAAGAGCTTGAAATTGGCCATGGCGGGAGTATTTACACCACACAAAAAATGGTAAGTGATATTTAAATAGCTGCTTAAAAAAGAAAGGCTGTTTACCCGCACACCACTGATTATAATAATGGATATAAAGTACTTAGCATACTTCCTGGCCCATTATAAACATTCAATAAAGTGTTGTTATTGTTACTAGAAAAATTATACTGTATATTGTACATCGATGAGCCTAAAGCAATCCAACAATTTGTATTATGAAAATATATACTAGGTGTTAATAGCAAATAAAGAAATGATGCTCACTATAGTTTATTTAAATTGTAAAGAAGAGAATTAATTTAGGTCTTCCAAGAAGCAGATGACAAGGATGAATTAAAATGCAAGGACTCTATTAGGGAAAAGGTCTGAATGTAGAAAACAGACAGGAAGACTGAGCGAACCATCAGACTCTGACGCGAGTGGACCTAAGTGAAGGAGAAAGAGAGAAAAAGGGTCGGTGGCAGCATGCTAAACTGCCAGGTCGTATAACAAAGGTTTGACAGAGCATCTTAGGAGGTCCTCAAGGCAAAGCTGACCCTCAGAGGAACACTGCTTCTCCTAAGGTTGGGTCTGCTTTGTATCCCTACAGTAGTGGTAATAGGCGGGAAGAAACTCAAAGGACGAATGGTCTCAAAACCAAAGCAGTACTAACGTCAGAACTCAGAGCTTGGAGACCATTGCTCACTGCTGCCCCCTGCTGCTGGAGATCAGCCAGACACATTCTCACAGCTGCCACAGAAAGTATGTTACATGTATGCGAGATTTAATGGTCCTGTAGGTGTTCTCAACTTTAGTGTGCTTAAATATCAACAATACTACTAATTAAATTAAAGATTTTTGGGTCCCTGACCATGAATTTGGGTTTTTAATAGAGACCTCAGGTAGTTATGATACAGTGAAACAGTAAAAAAGAAAAAAACAAAAAATAATTATTTTTTAAGAGATTTTACTTATTTATTTTTAGACTAGGGGAAGGGAGGGAGAAAGAGAAGGAGGGGACCATCAACGTGTGGTTTCCTCTCACACAGCACCTACTGGGGACCTGGCCTGCATGTGCCCTGTCTGGGAATAGAATTGATGACTCTGGTTCGCAGGTGGGCGCTCAATCCACTGAGCCACACCAGCCCAAGATATATAATATATATATTTTTTAAAAGAAAATTTAAACTTATAAGGTTATTTTAATCGCCTTACTTTCTTGAGAATATATCATATATACTTGCAAAATAATAAGACTGATCATTGGGACTTATACCGAGAAACACAACAATAAAATCGGGCTCTCTATTTGCTGTCATTGCATTCTTAGGGCCTGTGTGTTTTCCAGCTGTCTCACTACATTGAGTCCAACCTGGTTTTCACTGCGTTCACCCAAACAGTACTCCCAGGGAGTGAGTTTTATTTCACTGTTTTCTTCTAACAGTTTCCTTCTTTCATTTTAGTGATCTTGCTTTTGCTACTGTTATTGTTTTGATATCTTCATTTTACCCACAAATCTAGTGTTTTTCTCTTTTTCTATTTTCAGAGCTACTGTACTAATCCATTTTTTACCCAAAAAAAAGTGATTTTTGCAATTATTTCATTAGCGGTCTGATTTTCAAGATGTTTATTTTCTCCACTTCATCTCAAAAAAAGCTTTCTTGATATCTGAGCTGGATCATACAAATTTCCTACTCGATATCTTTGCCTGTTAAATAAAATCAAACTCTACACGTTCATTCAAGTGTAGAGTTTGAATTTGTTTCTACTTGGCAATGTATATATACATACATATTCTACCTGACACATATAGGTCAATATTCTTTAATGTGTGTCTTATAGAAAACCATTTAATAAGAGTTACTATGGTCAAGCATTTTTGGTAAATGATGGGCTGAACAAAAGTTAACAGCTTAATTTTCTTAAGGATTCGGGCCCTTTCATATGCAGGTGGATTTGTAGGAGTGATATACAACATGACATTTCAAGATTAGTGGCCTGCAGGAAACACTTTTGTGAAAATCGATCAAAATTTTTCCTGCCATTCTCCACAGTAACTAAAGCCTTCAAATGTACCTCCTCTGCACATCCAAATCTTGATTCAAGTATTTTTGTTTAAATATAAGATTGACCTTGATACAGAATGTGACCTTAAGTTTATGACAGAAACTCAGACAAGTTCTCTCTCCTCTTTATATTTCTGGGTTTAGTAATTTTGGAAGCTTTTTGAAAATTACCAGCCAACAATGACATCAACTTAATTTTTTATTGACTATTTTATCTATAGTCAATGAAACTTACTTCTTGATTCTGTTTCATTTAGCACTTTTCCAGTTGGTTCACTTGGTTAATGCTTGCCTCCACTAGAAGACTATGTACATAACAAGACCACTTTCACAGTTTATTTATGTTCTCTATTGTTCTCAGCAGAATGTAATGTGTGACGTATGAGTGGGATATGCTAAATTGGGAAAGAGTGGTGGGGGAAGGTTACGGGAAGATTCAAGAGTCAGAAATGCAAGCAGAGGAACTCAGACATTGAGAAGCTGGGATGCAATGTCTCGCTAAGCAGAAAGTAGAAGTGGAAGAGAATGATGAGTCCACAGTGTGCAATGGATCACATGAATATCTCTGTAATGTAGTTACTTGGCCAGCTTCACTTTGCATTGCGTCATCAAGCCTTCCACTGTTCACAGACATTCACTAATTGCAGCACACAGAAAATAAGTTTTACTGTATACTAGCCCCAGATATTTCAAGCCAATGAAGCCCACTAAAGACTATCATGACTTAGAGTGACATGACTTATCATGTCTCAGAGTGACAGCCTCTGTCTCTGAGTTTGATCACGAACATGTAGGTTGTGTTTTTAATATATCATAAAGAGACACAACCTCCCTCTATCTATAGTAATTGTAAAATATTGTGCTCTGGGACATGCTGGGGCTTTGGGGAGAGTACTAAGACAAAATAAAAGAGTTTTTAGATTGAAAAGTTATATGTGAAAGAAAATGGTTAACACATACTTGACTGAATATATTGTTTCAATGGAAACCAGAAATTATTACAGCTGCAATGTGTTACCCTCATAATAGCCTAGCCAATAGCAGCAGTGTCTATGTGATAAGAACCTCAAAAAAAGGTGAAGCAAAAGTCACTTAGTAAGTGAGGAGGTCTGTATAATAGTTCTAAAAACAGCAGTTTCCATTTTGTACACCTCAGCTCATTTGATTTAAGAGACTAACACTTTACTAAGGAGACTATTAGATAACTTTCAAAAGTCTTTCTTTTTTAATATAAAAACATTGGAATTATGAATTAGAAGAAACTATCTATAATAAACTCACATAAAGTCTAAGTGAAATGTTATAAATGGGTTGAAGTTAAGAATGTAGTATTTGATAGAAAACCAATTTCTAGCTTCTGTCTTCTACTCTTTGCCCAATCCCTAAATATATTCATATCCAACCACTGGGTACAACTGACGGTGAAAGAAAGACAGAATAAGTCAGGCCATGGAGACTAGCTGCAGCTGAAGAGACCATCCTGCTAACCCATCAGTCCTGCTGACAAGGAAGGTTTTTAATGACCTGGGATAAACCATTTGCAAAGCCCGTTGTACTTAAACTGGAAATGATTACAGCCAGTAATAAAAGTGCATTGAGAGACCATTATTCCCTGAGATCTCACTCAAATTTTGAGTCTCACACATTTTGTAGTGAACAGAGGCTTGTCAGGATCCAGTAACTAGTTGGAGAGGAAAATGCTAGTGGTAGAGCTTCTGTGTTTCAACACAGCCTTATATATGTTTCTCATGGTAAGATTCTGCCTCAAGAAACTGAGAACAAGTCAATAACTTTGAGCTCAATCAGCGGATGAGAGAACCTTGGGAAGTGCTGTGGAGTCCTTTGCTCTGGATTCTCCTCATGAGTGAAATATGGGAGAAGATAAAAAGTGGAGCATTGATCTCCCTCACAGATGAGGATAGCATTAAATAAAAATTAAGTGTGATTTATTAAAACTTTTCTTACAACCAACCAGTTATTATAGAATTATTATAAACAATTGAAGCAAATTATAACAGCTTAACTTAACACTTTTACACCATATTTTTCTCCCAAAAAAGTAGTCATGTGTGTTAAGTTCTAAGACAATCTATGGCATTCTACTGGATACAAATGTTTTTCTTTATAAAGACTAAGAGAGTGACAGAGAGACAAGCACCTATACATAGAAGGTAAAAGAATACCTGGGGGGAGTGAACTGTTATAAGTTTAATTACTATCTTAAACATTATGGTATTAAGCTTAAAATAAAATATTTGAATAAGTATCAGACCATGAAATAGAGCCCCTTGGATGTTTAGCTATTTCTAATTCACAGAAGTAGAGCACCGAGAGGTATGAATGTCAGCAAATATGAGCTCAAGGGACTCTCAGTTATCCTATGGTCTCTACAGTACTGTGTTTGGCTTGAGGAAGGGGGGTGGACACTTATGGCTCATAGTCCCCTGAAAGACAACAAAACCTGTTAAATTTGTGCTTACACAGACCCCATCTCCTCTTTTTCCCTTGGGCCCTCCATAATGTCTCTCAAAGTCCTGGCTCAGGTTTATTTAGGATTCAAGAGATCTTTTGAGGGAGGATGACTTTGGTCCTTAAGTGAAATTGTATTATGTCAACATATACAGAAATTGTCCCTTGGATCACTGGCACTTTAAGAAGCAGGAAAGACTTCAGAGTTGTTGCATATATGTAATGATAATAACAGGTAACACATAAGGTTCACTTACTATGTATCAAGTTTTTACATATAATAAATGATTTAAGCCTCATTCTAACACAATGAAGTAAATACCCTGATGCTCATTATGTTCCAGGCAACAAGTGATCAAAGACCTTGCAAAATTTAGTAAAGTTAACATTGCTAAGAAGAGGAAAAGGCAGAGCTTGAACTCATTGTGTGTTCTCTGTTCTTAAGCATATGATTTATAGGCTCATAGATCTGCAAACCATGGGGAAGCAATGCGTCAATAATTTTTAGATGTCGTTCACAAGTGGACAGAGCTTAGAGGAAGACTATGGCTGTAAATGCCGTGGGGGGCTTTAACCTCTACTCCATTAATTATTCACATGGTGAAACAATACATGAATAGTTTTGCTAGAACAGTTTTTCCTTGGGAGAGTGATGGAAGATAAATTTCAAGAAATATGCAAGGTCATAATTCAGGCCTGTTTATATCATACTAAAATGTTTGAAGTTTATCTTTTACATCATCAGGAATAATTAAGTAAAGATTCTATAGAGTGTTGGTGCAATTTGGTGGAATCAGAAGATAAATCTTTGTTGGGAAAAATCTCTGAAAGAAAAGCGAAGGTGAGAGGAACTAGTTTGAAGGTTATCCATGTAAATCAGGGATTTATTGATGAGAGCCTACACTACAGGTGCTTGGAGAGAAAACACAAAAAAATAATGGGTGTGTAGACTTTCATGAAAGAAATATTTGATTATTTTCTTCAAGCCAATGACACATAAACTATGCTGGATCTCCACATTATTTAAAGGTCAAATAATTAATAGTGCCATTTGTAACTCGGCTTTTGGAATACAGTGGGAAAATCCAGAGAAGTTCACATACTCTTCTTCCCTCAATCAATTCCTGGTTTAAAGTCTGTTCTAACCACTACCTGTACTAATCTCTCCAAGGCTCCTTTCACAGATCTTCACCTAAATCATTCTAAAAGGGGTGAGCCAAGTATGATGAAAGGGTCATAGTGTATAAATTACTCAGATGTGGCTCCATCTCTTTTTTCTAGGGTGTGTAGTTTTGTTTTTGAGAAGCCATGGGAAAAAAACAAGGTGAAGAATACTTTTGTATTTATCTTTAAAAATATACTAAAACACATTAATTCAGTCTTTGAGAGTGCATTTTACCAACTGATCAGTCGGAGCTAGTTCCTGTCTGTGTCCAGTACACCTGAACATATGATAACTTCACTCAATGCACAGAAATTCCTTCTAAAGCCTGGGAGCGGCCATCTCCGCGTTGCTAGTGCCCCCTTCCCAGCCCCAGGAGTGGGACATCTGCCGAGGGTCTTCTTCACTTGGTTTCAGCTGCTTCCCTGCTGTCTCTGTATTACAAGAATCTGGAGAGGCCAACACTTCACTCTGGACTAATGTTGACTGCTGTAGTTATTGATATAAAACCCATCTGCCCTCTGCCAGCACCACTGGTATAAATACATCTGTCATGATCCTTCCTGTTTCTTGGGCTTGTATAAAACCAAGCACTTTTATAGAGCTGATAGTTCTTTTCTTTCTTTGGGCATGGTGTTTGGATAATGGCTCTAATATTGGCAACCTAATAACTGTTAATAAGCCCTTGTTTGTCTTACAACAAAGCAGCCTATTGTTTAACATGAGACACTTTATGATTCTGCTACTGCTTAGCTTCCTGGTGCCATCCAGTTACAACAAAGTGCTTACAATTCTGAAAAGTCCCAATGGACTTACCTCTGGGATTTAGCATGTGTTGTTTTTGTACACATAATTTTTTCTTTTCTTTTTTTTTCATTCTCTCCGATTCCTTAACTGTTATGGTTTGTTATGTCCTAATATACGTACTGCTTCCTGTGAGGTACTCCTGACCACCAACTCTTTAATTCCTATCGTCTGTGCTTTTCTAGCAATCTGAATTTTAGGAAATATACAGCTTTACAACTTGGCATCAGGAATTTCATGACCTGAGTTCAAATCAAGATATTGCCACTCAGGTATGAAAACTTGGAAAATTACTTTATCTCTCTCAGATTTATCTTCTGTAAACTTGGAGGAATAGTTCATACAGAACAGATTTATAGTAAAAGGTTAATTGGAATACAGGCACGAAAACTATGCAGAGTTCCTGCAGCTGTGATTTTTGAAGCAGTATTCTTTCATTCTCTTTTTTTAATGAATACAGACAACCCTGGTGTGGTCTGGCAATAAACCTCAGCTCCTTCAAGCACAGCCTGCCTGCTGAATCACAGCTCCTTAGTGCTGAGGAATATATAGTCCAAATTCTTTTGAGAATGTTTAGCCAGGAGAAGCAAATTGAGCAGTACCTGCATTTAAACATTTTCGATTACCCCAATCCTCAGCTCCAAGGTGAAAAATTTTTTGGCACAGTCCAAACATATTTCAGAAAACAAAGTGTCGTAAGTGTTCAGGGTGGTATGAAGGCATTTGTTTATGCCCCTTACCAAGTGCTTAATTTCATGCTCACGTGGCTTTGTGTTTTATCAAAATATGACCCCACATCATCCTCCAATTTTGCAACACAGGAGGGACACAAGCCAAGTATTCAGAAAATACAGATATGACGTCCATTGCGGTTTCTACCTCCAGGAAGGCAGGAACTCAGCTCTTGAGTAGTGCTGGTAGCCTGTGATTTATTTGTGGTTGCCTACAGAATCTACCTCCATTAATTTTCTGTTCAAAGAAAGAACCACGAAGAAACCGAAAAACTTTCAAATTTTATTTCCAGTGGAAACTGTGTTAAAATAATATATCACCATTATGCTAAAGGCTGTTCTAATGTCATTAGAGGGAGAGGTATTTTGCTGCCTGAAAAGCAAATAAAATTATTTGATGTTGATAAGGTATTTGCTTTTCCTGAGGCCGTAAGCAGATAAATTTCTCTCGTAGCTAATTAGAGACCTTTAAAAATCCAGTCTGATGTAAATTAGTAGATATTAGTAAAAATATCTGCAATGTGCTCAAAATGCCACCAATATGTTGTGATGAACTTTTAAGTGATACTTTAAATCTAAGCAGGTTATTTATTCTAAGGAATCTAGGAAACAAATAAATGTTCATTGTCTCTGCCTTAGAAATAAAATAGTTCTCAGATAGCTTGATGCAACAGAAAAAACTTTCACCTCAGTAAAAGAAGCATTCATTCTCTTACAGACTGTTTCAAGAAATTTAGTTTGACAAAATAGATGGGATCTTATTTCCGTTCTAACAGCTAACATGATGTAACAGGACAGGTATCATATCCAAAGGTTACTCGTAGTTAAATACTTCCAACATCTCTCTCTGTGCCATAATCTTGTTATGAATATGCTCTCAGGATTTTAGCATTTAGCCTTTTAAAACAGAGATGTGATGTTATTTTGAAGGTGTGTTATCAAATCTTCAAAATACTGAAGGTATCTTGACAGTACTGGTGAGTGGAGGCCACCCTGGTACCTCACGCTGCAGCCTCACTGTGTTCTCAGACATGGCTGCATTGCCTGGGCCATATGTAACAGTGGCATTAAACTTTGAAGATGTGTTACACTAGCTCATACTCCAGTAGTTCCTTGACAAAACAACAAAAACAATAATAAAAACCTCAGCTTGCAATAATGATATTAAAGGCTATAAAGCATCTACTAAAAAGGTAATATAATACACAGTTATTTTCCTACTTTACTAAAGCCAGAAAGAAACAACATAATTTTGGCCTGAAAGCAGTAAACTAATATAACAAAGAACATTTGTGATTATGTGGATTGGTCTGTAGACACTTGGATGATTACAAACACAATCTGAAACCTCCTGCAATAACTTGTATCCTATTTATCCAAGATTAGAAATATGAACTATGTGGTCACTTCACGCTCTTTTAAATTCTATGAGGTTTTTTTTTAATCACTACTTTTATGATTCTATGGCACGATGTCTGCCTAAACATTTGACTTTTGACAAGATAAATGATGTTAACCCTCACCACCACCTCTACCACTTGTCAACCTACCATTGTGACCAGGGTAGTTTTATACTGAAAATCATAATTATTTCAAAATGGAAATATGGGATAATTAGTAAATGTTTTTCCTTCAGAGAACTTTCTTTAAGCTCAGTAGTAAGAGCCTCTCTCTGTAGCATCCCTATATGTTTTTTTAACATTATCTTTTTCATTTTGTTATTGCCCATGACCCACGACCAGGAGACACATGGTATACACGGGGATTTTGATTCCATCTAAAATCTCTAAGAAGCATGAGATCTTTCCTGGTTTCATTTTTCATGTGGAAAAAATTAAAATAGCCCTATCCCCCTGGACCCGAACCTCTGAGAACGTGGTTTTCAAATCATGTAGCTAATAACACACTTTTCTTAATGGTAACTCACAAAAAAACTTCACTAAGCTCTGGTGAGTAAACTGGTGTTAATATTCTTGGAGAGTCAACTACATATGAATGTTTCAGAAACTGGACCCTAACCCAAAGGACTGGCTTCCATAGAGGAGCTAAAAGTAGCAGGTATCAATGGAGAACTAATTACAATGTACTCATCTGTTAAACCAGCAGCTCTGAAGTGAATGCGTAAACTCTTCATCACCCAAACTTGACAACATTGTCTTCTCACATAGTCATCTGTTTTTTATATTATTTATTTTTCATTGATTTATTGGGGGTGTTCCATATACTAAACTATAGTCTCCTATAGATGTTTCAAATATCTTCTTCTAGTCTGACCTATATTTTTGAACTTTACTCTGTTGTATAAAATCTTTTGATTTAGACTTAGCCTATGTTATCACTTTTATTTTATTAGTTGTGTTTTAAATATCATGTTTAAAAATACTTCTTTATACTTGTCATAAAAAAATTTTTTGCTTTCTATTAGATCTTTAGCTTTTCAATTTCTAAAGGTATTGAAACTCTAATGTTCAATGAATAAAAGAAAGTTGCAAGGGATAACTGAAGGGTATTTCCAAAAATCTATAAAAGGCTTCAGACATACAACACACACACTCAATAATAATAATATTAAAATATATTCAGGAAGGTGCATATCAAAACCATATTGTGGTTGAGTCTGAAGCAAGAGGGAGGCAATAGCACAAAGAACTGTGACACATTGTTTCATTTATTTCATAAAAAAGTATTTAAAGAAAACACATATTTTCAATGTTTGCTAATTCCAGAGTGTGGGTAATAGGTATTTGTTATACTCCCTGTATTTTTAGTCTTTATTAAAATTTGCATTAAAGAGGTGAAACAAAATATTGAGGAAGTCTCTTCCTTAAGCCTGAGCCCCATTTTCACTGGGTCCATGATGAACCGAATAAGAAGCCCAAAGGAGCTCGTGTGGTGGTAGGAACCCTAACAGTGGCAGAAATAGCAATGACTACGACAGTTCATGAGTACATATGTTACACGATCTCAAATACTTTTCCTGCATTGTATTATTTAATCTAATACTGAGCTAAATGTTATTATTATAAATGAAATTTTATAAATAAAAAATTCCAGGGTGAGAAGGAATTAGTTTAGTGTCAAAAAACTAGTGATTCTGCAAGAATCTGAAAATTAAACCGAAAGATATTGCCTTAAATGTCGATGTAGAAGACAGAAATTCTAAAGCTGGCCCCCAAAGATGTTACACCCTAATCCTGAGAACCTGTGCATATGATGAAATCTCACTCCTGTGATTATGTTGTGATATATGGCACAACTGACTTTAATATAAGGGAGAGTGTCTGAATGGGCCTCACCTAATCTCATGAGCCTCTGTAAAAGCAGGCTGTTTCCTCCAGCTGGTAGCAGAAGAGGCAGGTAAAGAGATTAGAGCACTGAGAATCATTTAATTCGCTGTCTCTGGTTTGAAGAATGAGAGCCATATGAGAAGAAATGAGGAAGGTGGCCTCTAAGAGAAGGAAATAGGCCCCAAATGACAGCCAACGAGGAGCAAGGATCTCAGATCCACACCCACAAAGAAGTGGGTTATGCCGAAAATTCTTTACTCAGATCTCCAGACAGGAACCCACACTGGCTGCCTCCTGATTTGGGCCTCGTGAGTGCACAGAGAGAGAATGCAAGCAAGTTCACCAGGACTTGTGATCTACATAACAAGAAGAGAGGGAGAAGTATGGCTTTAAGCTGTTATGTTTGAGGAAACCTGTCATAGTAATCATAGAATACACAGCCTATTTCTGTGCCTATCATGTGACATTACCTCCTTATACATGTAAGCTCCGAAAATCTGCCCATTAGTGTTTAACCAAACTTCAAACATTACACTTACATCATTGCTAATACAATCTGTTGTCACTTTAACTACTGCGGTGTAGGTGAGGACGACGACTACCACTGCAAATTCCGTACGCGTGCTTACTATGGGCCAGGAACCAACAAGGCCCAGTTACTGAGATTCTGATCTGAAAGGTCTGAATAGAGATGAGAATCTGCATTTCCATCCGGTTCCTAAGATAATATTGTTAAATAGGTTTTGTACCACTATAGGTTGAATTGTGCCCTTCCAAAATTCATATGTTGAAGCCCTAACCCCCAGTACCTCTAAATTTGACTGTATTTAGATAAAGGAGGAAGTCATCGGGGTTCAGTTAGGTCTCATTGGAGCCGACCCTAATTCAATATGATGGTGTGCTTATAAGAAGAAGAAATTTGAACACACAAAAAGACAACAGGGATGCACATCCACAAAGAAAAGATTATGTGGAGGTGGGTAAGCCAAGGAGAGAGGCCTCAAAAGAAGCCGAACCTGTTAACACAGCGATCTTGGACTTGTAGCCTCTAAAACTGTGAGTAAAGAAATTTACATGAGTGAACCACCCAGTCTGTTGTATTTTGTCATAGGAGCCCTAGCAAACCAGTACAGTTACAATTTATTAAATTGTACTGGCTTTTTGTCCTCATTTTGTAGTGAAAGATCAGAAAAGTTTTAGTAACTTCCTAAGACTGCACATCTAGATATTATTTTTGAAGCCTGAATTCACACTTGGTTTGATTTACTTTCAGAATCCAAACATTATATCCCCCCTTTTTGTCATGATCCAAATTTCCTACTGAGAAAACATTGATTATAACTTACACAGTTTCAAATGCCATCTACCACTACCCTCGAAAAATACACAGGAAACAAATTTATATCAATCTTATGAATAATTGAATATCTCACAGAACTTAATAAGTTGTTAAATAGATTCTCAAGTTAACTTTTTAAATATGTAAGTTTCTAATCAGCTTTTTTTATATTCAATATCAAAATTTAATTGTGGTATTTCCAAGACTGACAAGCACAGAAAGGCAGTATTTCATGCATTAACTAGAGGAAACATAATAAATTCCCTGGAGTCATTTTACATTGAAAATATACTTTTGTCATGGCTTAGGTGAAATATTTAAAATAGAGGCAGTAGAAACCCTATAAATAGTCAAAATGATGTTTTTTCTAAAATAGTCAATGTCAAAAATATAGAATATTAGAGTTATATAACTGAGAAAAAAAGTTAAGACAGCAAAAGGAAAATCATGTCTATGAGATGAGAACTTTATTTTTAAAGAAGACAATTTGGAAAACTCCCTATCTATAATTCTATTTTATTATCATAATAGTCCAGAATTTATTTAAAAAAATTTTCTTTGGGTGCACTACTATATTCATTATAACTTTACTTTTAATTATACTAAATGCTATAACTGCACTTTTAAAATAACAAACATTTTTCACATTTCAAATAAAAATACAAGTCCTTTATTTAATCAGCTTTTTAGCAAATTATTATATTTATATTCCCATTACTATGAGCTTATGTTCAGGGTCTATGATTAGAGCCTTTGTAAGAAGTAGAGATAATATAAGAAACCCTGAGAACAAAGGTGAGCCAACGGAGAACAAAAACCAAGAGAGAATAGGATTTTTGAAAAATATTGCTAAAAGGAAAATACTTTCAAAGTTCATTAACAGGTAAAAAAAAAGTACTCATTTCATTGAAAAGAGTAAAAATGGACTTAATTTCATGTAAAAAATAGCAACATTTAGTCCATGCTAATGCAATCAAATGATTTAATTAGAAAAAATATGCTATTCATTTTAAGGAACAAACTCATAATATCACCAAATATTGAACATGAGATATTATTATGAGCTTAATTTTTAAATACAGTCTGTTTATATAAGACAGTCATGTGCATCTCATTTTGCCAAAAGTTTGACTCTAAGTTTTTTATTTTTTATCTATTACATACGATTTAAAAATATGGTGACTAAAAAACACATTCTAGCTAAGAACAAAATAAACCCATTATTCCTTAATGCTTGTCATGTGTTTATATTTTCAAACTGAAATAAGCATTCCAAAAGTTAAAAGTAGTAATATTTGAAGCAGTCTTTAAAATATATGCAAAATTCAGCAAAAAGAAAAGAAAAATATATTACAAAGACTTTTCTTCAATTACAGATTACCATAACATTCTATTATTTGGCATAAAATGCCTATTTTCTTTCTTCCCACTATGTCTGTTACACGCTATTTTCAGCTTTATAGAATCACTTAAGAGTTCCATAAGCACCTTTTGAATCAAATCTTTTCAAGACTTCGCCACATAAAGTCCATTAGAAATAAATAGGGAAACTCCAGAGACTATACAATCATGAAATACTAAACATTATGGGAAGCATCAGTCAGGATTTACTTGGAGAAGCAGAACATAATGAGTATTAGGGGAATGAGTGATTTATTATAGGAAGAGACAAAAAACTGAAAAGGAGACTTGGAGGACCAGGGGAAAAGGCACTAAGAAATCTGCCAGCAGAATTAGTGCAGGTAGTTATGTGAGAGCTTGCAGAAGGTGTGAGAGATCAATTAATCTGAGCCATCAAAGTAGGACTGTGAAAGGGAAGATGTGGCAAGATCTAAGAAAAGTCCTCAGGGCAAGGATCTTGTATGGTGGCCCCCAAGTCACTGCTGTCCAATAGGGTCATAATAGAAAAGACAAGCTGGAGGCAGAGCAAAAGAGAGTGAGGTTAAGCTGGGAGAGACCTGTCAGTCCCCTCTGTACCTGTCCATCATTTTATCCAGACACACTGACTTTCTCCGATGATTGGCTACTCTTTTACTCACTTTCTTGCAGCTCACAAGCACACAGTGAAGTGGATTCTGGAAAATGTAGTTCCCAGCCTTAACCAAGTTGAAAGAGCAGTCCTTCACAAAAAAAGCAAGAGATTGTGGTTAGGTTAGATGTCCTAACATATGCTCATACTCAAGGATGTCCATAAGATAGCTTAAGAGTATTGCGAAACCATAAAATTAAAATTATATAAATACATATATATGCATGTATATACATATGTATATATACATATGTGTGTGAGTGTGTGTGTGTAGATGAATGGATGTGCATTTTTATTGGGCGATATTCCAAAGATTTCATCGGATTATATAAGCAATGGAAGTGGTGATGGAAGGAGACTTGATTCGGGGTGGTGAGTACACAACACAGTGTACAAATAATGTGTTGTGGAATTGTGCACCTGAAACCTGTATAATTTTATTAACCGGTGTCATCCCAATTAATTCAATAAAAAGAACAAAAACAGTACCATCACACTTCGTAGAATGTAAGATGCTATGGTCTGAGATGCAACAACGTTTTATGTGCCCCAGGGAAAGGGGAAAACCTGCAGGTTAAATGGAGATGCAATGCTTTGTTATAGATTGTAAGATGCATCCCAATTTTAGTAATGTTACAGTGTGAACAGAATATGATCTTAGAATTGAAGACATAAGATAAATACATTTTATTGGAACATACTTATGTAATAAAAAAATAAAACATGCATAGATATGAAAAAAAAGAAAGTTGCAAAGTGAGCATCCTGAAAGTTCTCATCACAAGGAAAAGACATTTTATTTTTTATCAATTTATCAGATGTAGAGTTCAAAGCAATGATTAAAGAATGCTCAAAAAGCATGAAAAAAGGCATACAAACCATCAAAAAGGACTAGTCAGAAGTAAGGAATGCCATATCTATATGCAACATCTACATGAGGTAATGGATGCTAACTAAATTTATTGTGGCAGTGATTTCATAATATTTGTAAGTCAAGAAATTATGGTATGTACTTGTAAATTATACAATGCTATACATTAGTTATATGTTAATAAAACTTAACAGAAATAAATAAATAATATACCAGCCTGAACTCTGCAGGGCTTAAAAAAAAGAAGGAAGTCCTGTAATATGTAAGATCACAGATGAACTTTCAGTGCATTATGCTAAGTGAAATAAACCAATAACAGAAGGACAAACATTTCATGATTTCACTTACATGAGCTATCTAAGAGTTACTCTCATAGAATCAGAGGGAATGTTTGTTGCCAAGGGCCAGAAAAAGGAGAAAATGGGGAGTTGATGATCAGTGGGCATAAAGCCTCAGTTATGCAAGATAAGTAAATTCTAGAGATTGGTTGCACAACATTACCCCATTTTTAACTGTGTTGTATTGTATGCTTAAAATTTGTTATGAAGTAGATTTCATGTTGTGTTTTTACCACAAAATTTTAGAAAAAAATTAGTATGTACTTGCCCTATTTTGACAATGGAATTTGAGGCAATGAGAATAGTGTGTGTAATATAGCAGAGAGAAGCACATTGCATTCACATATATGGCTAAAAATTTAGCTTCAGCATGAAATCTAAGGGAAAAATTATATTTAAAATAGATGCTGAGAAGAATAACAAAAGTATCCCTCACTTTCTCACAACCTAAGTATTCATCATTCTACCTACAATTTTAGAATATCTAAAGAAAGCTTAAATTTTGCAAGTAAGGGTTGCATGTATTATTTCATCTACTACTCATACTAATATAGTAAAATAGGGCAGTGGTTAAATATTTGGACTCTGGAGTCAGGTACACATGGTTTAAATCCTGGATCCAAGATACGGCAGATATGAGACATTAAGCCATTTAAAACACAAACAGTTAACTGTCTAGTGTTTTCCAGAATTTTATTATCTGTGTACTTCAGATAAGCACATTCAACTCTTTAGGCCTTGATTTTCTTATGTATAAAATGAGAGCTATAAAGCATCATTGCTTAGTTAAATTATGTGAAACTACTAACAAAATCTATAACACATGGAATATTACCAATTAGCCTATGTTTTAATGTCTGGGCGAGGGAACAGCATGTGTAAAGGCATCAAGGTGGAAATTTGGGGTATCAAAAGGAAAGAAATGAAGTTGATCTCAATAGACACCAATGAATTAGGGAGAGAATGCTATACAATAAAGCAAAGACACAGCAGGGTCCAGAGGATGTAGGAGCTCATAGGCTATGGACAGGGTGCAGGTTTTCATTCTAAAGATCTTACTCTCGCCACTGAAAGATTCCCCAATAGCAAAATACACATTTTTCTCAAGTACATGTGGACCTTCTCCAAGATTGAGTGTATATCAATCTATAAAACAAATCTCAATAAATTTAAAGTATTAAAATAATACAAAGTATGTACTTTAACCACAATGAAATGAAATTAAAAATCAATAACAACTAAATTTGGGTAATTCCAAACTGTGGGGAAATTAACACTAAACTCCTATATAACCGATGAGTCAAAGAAGAAATAAAAAGGTAAATTAAAAAATATTTTGAAAGTTCCAAGATGGAAGTGGATTAGGTGGAAGCTATGCTAACCTCCTCCTAGGACCAAACTGGAATTACAACTAAATTATGGAACAATTGTCCTGAATATCCAATTGAAGACTAGCTGGAGAGAAGGCTTATAACCAAAAGCTTAAAGAAGAAGCCACACTGAAACTGGGAGGAAATGCAGAGGCACAAAAAGGCTTACTGGGCTTCCACAGGTGGCAGAAATTTCAGATGCATGTCTCGGCTGCAGGGGGCTCACCCTGAGAAGTGTGAATCCCTCTTCTAAACCAAACTGGGCTCCCCAGCCTAGAGCACCAGAACCAGGAAGGGCATCCACAAACCATCCAGGTGTGTAATGCAGTGGAGCCTCTGTCAGCTAAGGACAGTTGCCTAGAGATGTTCCCATCCTTTTAAAGGTCATTGTACAAAATATTGTTTACAACCATTTACCCTAGACTTTGGTGGAGTGAGGGCAGAGCACACTAGAGTTGTATGAGAGTCTGTGGTTGGTGACTCTGGGGATAGAGCTGAAGTCAGCCACCAGTATACCTTTACTTAATCATTCCACATACTTCAGAAACCATCTTTCTCAAGCAGAGCACTCCCCTCCATAAAGCATCAGCCTAAGGGAAAGCAATAGCCCCACCCACAGGAACCCATCTTGCCTTATACTGTAGAGCTTAAGCCCTGCTAAAGAATATAGCCAGAGGCTTTTTCAGTGACCAAGCCTAATGGGAAACCTGCAAATAGAGGTGGACCTCTGGGTACTTTGAGACATTTGCTGACATGTGCATGAGACCATGGGAAAAAACTGGCTTTGGAGTGTAGGTTGGTCCTTGCCACATTCCCCCAGGCCCCACAGAAAGAACCACAAGCTGTGAATCACTGATAGCTCCAAACAGGTTGCCCAGGGCCAGTCACAGACAGCATCCCACATAGGCTGCACCAAAGTTTTTGAATAACTACCTAATACATAGAAACAAATGCAGAGGCAGCTAAAATGGGACAACAAAGAAGCAGGGCCCAAATAAAAGAGCAAAAGAATTCCCCCAAAAGAAGACCTAAATAAAATGGAAGCAAGCAATTTATCAGATATAGAATTCAAAGTAATGATTTTAAGGATGCTCAACAGCATGAAAAAAGACATAGAAACCATAAAAAAGGAAGAGTCAGTAATGAAGAATGCAATATCTGAAATAAGTAATACATTGGAAGGAATAAACAGTAGGTTAGATGAAGCATAGGGTCAAATCAGTGATTTGGAAGACAAGGTAGAAAATAAAAACATGCAGAGAAGCAAAAAGAAAAAAAATAATAAAGAAACATGAAGGTAGTTTAAAGGATCTCTGGGACAACATGAAGCATAACAACATTCACATTATAGGGATATAAGAATGAGAAGAGAGAGAGAGCAAAATATTGAGGACTTATTTGAAGAAATAATAACCAAAAAGTTTTCTAACCTGGTGAAAGGAAAAGATGCATAATGACAGGAAGTACAGAAGTCCCAAGTAAAATGGACCCAAAGAGGTCCACACTGAGACACACCATAATTAAAATGACAAAGTTTAAAGACAAGGAGAGAATCTTAAAAGCAGCAAGAGAAAGACAGTTACCTACAAGGGAGTTCCCATATGAATGGCATCTGATTTCTCAACAGGATCATTTCAGGCAAGATGGGATTGGCATGAAATATTCAAAGTGGTAAAAAACAAGGACCTACAACCAAGGCTACTTTACCCAGCAAGACAATCATTTAAAATTGAAGGATAAATAAAGAGCTTCCCAGACAAGGAAAAGCTAAGGAGTTTTTTACCACCAAACCAGTATTACAACAAATGTCAAAGGGGTTGCTTGAAGAAGAAAAGGGATAAGAAGAAGGGGAGGAGGAGAAGGAGAAGGAGGAGGAGGAAGAGGAGGAAGGGAAACATAGTTAAGAAAAGGAAAAGGCAGTAAATACATATCTATCAATAACCACTTTAAATGTAAGTGGCTTAAATGCTCTAATCAAAAGATGTAGGGTGGCTGAATGGATAAGAAAACAAGAACCATATATATGTTGTCTTCAAGAAACTCAAATGAGAATTAAAGATACACACAGACTAAAACTAAAAAAGATAGAAAAACATTTCAGGCATTTGAAAAGGAAAAAAACCTGAGGTAGTAACACTTATATCTTACAAAATAAACTTTGAAACAGTGGCAGGAGCAAGAGGAAAAGAAGGATGCTACATAATTAAACAGGGAACAATCCAAAAAGAGAATTTAACTCTAGTAACCTTAATACACTCAACATAGGAGCACCTAAATTTGTAAAGCAAATCTTGATGGACATAAAGGGAGAGATTGATGGAAACACAGTCATATTAGGGGATTATAACACACATTAACATCAATAAATAGGTCTTCCAGACTGAAAATCAATAGAGCAATGGCCTTAAATGATACACTAGAATAAAAGGATTGAATAGATATCTTCAGAACATTGTACCCCAAAGCAGCAGAATATACATTCTTTTCAAGAGCACACAGAGCATTTTGTAGAGTAGAACAAGTTAGGACACAAAAACGTCTCAAAAAAATTAGGAAGATTGAACTCAAATCAAGTATCTTCTCTGGCCATAATACTATGATATTAGAAATTAATTACAAGAAGAAAAATAAAAACCACATAAAGACATGGAACCTAAATAACAAGTTATTAAACAATGAATGGGTTAACAATAAGATCAAGGAAGAAATAAAAAAGTTCCTTGAAACAAATGAAAATGAGGACACAACAATCCAAACTCTGTGGGACACTGGGAAAGCAGTCTGAAAAGGGAAATTCATAGCATTTTATAACCTATCTCAAAAAAAAAAAAAACCCACAAAAAAACCACCAATAAAGAGCTCAAATACACAATCTAACTGTACACTTAAAGGAACTTGAAAAAGAATAATAAACAAAGGCCAGAGTGAGTAGAAGGGAGGAAATAATGAATATCAGGGCAGAAATAAACAAAATAGAATAAAAAAAAAACAATTAAAAAAAATCAGTGAATCCAAGAGCCGATTCTTTGAAAAGTTAAACAAGATTTACAAACCTTTAACAAGACTCATCAAGAAAAAAGGGAGAGGACCTAAATAAATAAAATCAGAAATGAAAGAAGAGAAGTAACAACTGACACCAAAGAAATACAGAGAATTGAAAGAAAATATAATGAACAATTGTATGTCAAAAATAGGACTATCTGGATGAAATGGATAAATTCCTAGAAACATACAATCTTCTAAAACTAAATCAGAAAGAATCATAGTATCTGGATAGACTGATTAGAACTAGTGAAATTGAAGCAGTGATCAATAAACCCCAACAAACAAAAGCCCTGGTCCCGATGGCTTCACAGTTACATTTAACAAACATTCAAAAGTCTAACACCTCTTCTCAAATGATTCCAAAATATAAAAGAAGAGGGATGACTCCCAAGTTCATTTTTTTAAGGCACCGTGATCCAAATTCCAAATCCAGATAAAGCATTACAAAGAAAGAAAATTATAGGTCAATATCCCTGATGAACATAAACTCTAAAATCCTCAACAAAATTTTAGCTAAATGAATACAGCAATATGTCAGAATGACTATACACTGTGATCAAAAGGGGTTTATTCTGGGGATTCAAGCTTAATAAATATCTGAAAATCAATAAATGTGACATACTACATAAACAAAATGAAGGATAAAAGCACATGATCATATCAATAGATGCAGAAAAATCATTTGATAGAATACAGCACTCATAATAAAAACACTCAGAAAAGTGGGAATAGAGGGAACATACATCAATGTAATAAAAGCCACGTATGAGAAACCCACAGCCAACGCCATACTCAATGGGGAACAATTATGAGCATTCCTTTCAGATCAGAAACAAGACAGGGATGCCTGCCTTCACCACTCTTATTGAACACAGTACTGGAAATCCTAGCCACAGAATTCAATCAAGAGGAAGAAATAAAAAACATCCAAATTGGAAAGGAAGAAGAAAACTGTCATTATTTGCAGATCTGATACTGTATATAAAGGACCCTAATGAGTCCACCACATACTACTAGAACTGATAAACTAATTCAGAAAAGTAGTGGGATACAAAATTAATATCTAGAAATCAGCTGAATTTTTATATGCCAATAATGAACTAACAGAAATGGAAATTAAGAAAACAATCCCATTCACAGTTGTTCAAAAAGAGTAAAGTAACTAGTAATAAATTTAACCAATAATGTAAAAGACCTGTACTCTGAAAATTAAAAACACTGAAGAAAGCAACTGAAGAGCATACAAATAAATGGAAGGATATACTGTGTTTATGCATAGGATCAATTAACATCATTAAAATGCCTATGCTACCCAAAGCAACCTATAGATTCAACACAATTCCTTTCAAGATACAAATGGCAATTTCAAAGAACTAGAAAAAATACTACAAAAATTTACATGGAGCCTCAGAAGACCAGAGACATAATTCATGCTACCTAATGTCAAACTATATGACAAGGCCTTAGTAATCAAAGCAGCATGGTACTAGCATAAAAACAGACATATATATTTTTAGACAATAGAATGGAATAGAGAGCCCAGAAATATACCCATGCCTTTGTAGTTAACATTTGACAAAAGAGGCAAAAACCTAAAATATGCTAAAGATAGTTCATTCAAGAAGTGGTATAGGGAAAATTGGACAGATAAGTGCAAAAAATATGAAATTAGGCCACCTTCTTTCACCACACACAAGAATAAACTCAAAATTGAGTGAAGATAAATATTATATTCAAAACCATAAAAATCCTAGAAGAAAACATAGGCAGTAAAATCTTGAACATTTCTGTTTTTTAATAAATATTGTACTGTTGCTCCATTACTGTTGTCCCAATTTTTCCCCTTTGCTTTCTTCTGCCTATCCCACACCCTACTCTCACAGACAATTCCACCCCTTTCTCCATGTCCATGGGTCATTCATACATGTTCCTTGACTAGCTCCTTTCCCTTCTTTCCACCCTTATCTCCCTCCCTACTCCTCACTAGTCACTGTCAGCCTATTCCTTGTTTCCTGCCTCTGGTTCTATTTTGCTCATTTGTTTATTTTGTTCATTAGGTTGCTCTTATAGATGAGATCTTATGGTATTTGTCTTTTGCTGCTTGGCTTATTTCACTTAGCATAATGCTCTCTATTTCCATCCATGCTGTTGCAAATGGTAGGAGTTCCTTCTTTCTTTTGGCTGCATAGTATTCCATTTTGTAAATGTACCACTGTTTTTTGATCCTCTCATTTACTGATGGGCACTCTGGCTGTTTCTAGCACTTGGTTATTGTAAATTGTGCTACTATGAACATTGGGTGCATAGGTTCTTTTGAATTGGTATTTCAAGACACTTAGGGTATAATCCTAGCAGTGGAATTGCTTGGTCAGGAAGCAGTTCCATTTTTAGTATTTTGAGGAAATTCCATACTGTTTTCCACAGTGGCTGCACCAGTCTACATTCCCACCAACAGTGCACTGGGGTCCCCTTTTCTCTATATCCTCACCAGCACTTGCTGTTTGTTGACTTGTTAGTGATGGCCATTCTGATCCATGTGAGGTGGTATCTCATTGTGGTTTAGATTTGCATCTCCCTGATGGCTAGTGATGTTGAGCATTCTTTCATATGTTTATGCACTTTTTGTGTGTCCTCCTTAGAGAAGTGTCTGTTCAGGTCCTTTGTCCATTTGTTAACTGAATTGTTTGTCTTCCTGGTGTTGAGTCATATGAGTTCTTTATATATTTTGGAGATCAAACTCTTGTCTGAGGTATCATTAGCAGATATGTTTTCCCATATTATTGGTTCCCTTTTCATTTTGTTGATGTTTTCTTTAGCTGTGCAGAAGCCTGTTAATTTGATGTAGTCCCATTTGTTTATTTTTTCCCCTTATTTCCATTACCTTAGGAAATATGCAGGTGAAAACATTGCTGCATGAGATATCTGAAATTTTTCTCTTCATGTTTTCCTCTAGGACTTCTATGGTGTCATGACTCACATTTAAGTCTTTTATCCATCTTGAGTTTACTCTGGTATGGGGTAAGGTGGTGGTTGAGTTTCATTTTTTTTCATGTACTTGTCTAGGTCTCCCAACACCATTTATTAAAGAGGATAATTTTATTCTATTTATGCTCCTACCCCTTTTGTTGAATATTAATTGAACATAGAGACATGTGTTTATTTCTGGGCTCTTTATTCTGGTCCATTGATCTATGATATCAAACTATAATTCAAGACCACAGTGATCAAAACAGTCTGATACTGAAACAAGGTCAGGCATTTCTTGTAGCAAAATGTTTCTGATATATCTCCTCAGGCAAGGGAAACAGAATTTTTTTAAAAATTAAAAAGTGGGACTACAATAAACTAAAAAGATTTTTACAGCAAAGGATACCATCAACAAAACAAGAGGCAACCCACTGAATGGAGAAAAAATGTTCACCAATGATACACTTGATAAGGGTATCAGATGAAAATTAAGGGTAAAAGATGAAAATTTTACCTTTTGAGACAGCATGGATTGACCTGGGGAACATTATTCCAAGTGGACCAAGCCAGTCAGAGAAAGACAATTACCATATGATTTCACTAATACGTGGAGTATAATGAAGAAACAACTCACATGCAAAATAGAGACAGGTTGATAGATAGAGAACAGGCTGACAGCTTTGAAGACATTGGGAGGGTGGTGGAAGAAA